>JAOUZG010003733.1:13443-26073 GCA_026289955.1 Argiope argentata
TTTTTATTCAATGAGTATCTAATTCTGAAAGACTATGGTATACATAAATATGGTGCTGCTGTACTCTAAAATATATTTGAATTCATGATTATGTCATTAATAAATTGCTCAAATTAAAAAAAAATTGGTCCCAAAGAAATTGGTTCCTCCTACGAACTGTTTCCTTCTGACATTTTTTTTTAAAATTAAGTGGTTCAGTGTGAAATATATCTCCACCCCAGTTCTAAGAACTGTCTTTATTAAAGGGTCTCTAAATATTTTTTATACAATGAATTAATGTGAAAGACTATTGTATACAAAACTATGATACTGCTGTACTCTACAATATATTTGAATTCAAGGTTATGTCATCCATGATTTGTTAATATTAAAAAAAAATGGTCCCAAAGAAATTGGCTCTTCCTACGAAATCCTTCCTTCAAACAGATTTTTTAAAAAATTAAGTGGTGCACTGTGAAATTCTCACCGGCATCCCAGTTCTGAGATCTGTTTATATTAAAGGGTCTCTAAATATTTTTTATACAATAAGTATCTAATTTTGAAAGACTATGGAATACACAACTATGGTGCTGCTCTACTCTAAAATATATTTGAATTCACGACTATGACGTCCATGAATTGTTCATATTAAAAAAAATGGTCCCAAAGAAATCGGCTCCTCCTACAAAATGCTTCCTTCAAACAGATTTTTCTTTCAAATTAAGTGGTGCAGTGTGAAATTTTCACCGGCATCCCAGTTCTCAGAACTGTCTTTATTAAAGGGTCTCTAAATATTTTTTATTCAATGAGTATCTAATTGTAAAAGACTATGGTATATACAACAATGGTGCTGCTGTACTCTAAAATATATTTCAATTCACGAATATGTCATCCATGAATTGCTCAAATTAAAAAAAAAAATTGGTCCCAAAGAAATTGGTTCCTCCTACGAATTGTTTCCTTCTGACATTTTTTTTTTCAAATTAAGTGGAGCAGTGTGAAATATATCTCCACTCTAGTTCTGAGAACTGTCACTATTAAAGACTCTCTCAATTTTATTATTACAATGAGAAAATAATTGTGAAAGACTATGTTATGCACAACTATGGTGCTGCTGTACTTTAAAATATATTTCAATTCACGATTATGCAATCCATGAATTGTTCATATTTTTAAAAAATTGATCCAAAAGAAATCGAATACTCCTACAAAATGCTTCCTTAAAACAGAATTTTTTTTTCAAATTAAGTGATGCAGTGTGAAATTCTCACCAACACCCCAGTTCTGAGAACTGTCATTATTAAAGGCTCTCTAAATTTTATTTACACAATGAGAATCTATTTAGGCAAGACTATAGTAATCACAATTATGGTGCTGCTGTACTCGAAAATATAATTCAATTCACGATTATGACGTCCATGAATTAGCTCATATTTAAAAAAAATTGGTCCCAAAGACATCGGATTCTCCTACGAAAAGCTTCCTTCTTACAGTTTTTTTTCTTAAAATTAAGTGGTGCAGTTTGAAATACTAACTGGCACCCCAGTTCTGTGAACTGTCTTTATTAAAGGGTCTCTAAATTTTATTTATACAATGGGAATCTAAATGAGCAATCCTATGGTAATTACTACTATGCTGCTTTAATGCATCTGCAATAGTTTAAAACTTATATTTTATTTCATGATAAATACTTATATGAAATATTCTTATTTAAAAAACTTTAATCTAAAAGAAATCGACTCCTCGTTTGAAATTCTTCCTTCTTAAAGATTTTCAAATTAAGTGGTGCAGTGTGAAATTCTTACCGGCACTTTTATTCTGAGAACTGGCTTTATGAAAAGCTCTTTAAATTGTGTTTGTACAAAGAGAATCAAATGGCGCAAGTCGATGGGAGATACAGCCATGATGATTCGATACTCTAAATAATATTCGAATTTACTTATAAAGACTTCCATGAATTGTTCATATTTAAAAAAACTTTAAACCTTCTTTGAAATGAAAAAAATATCATAACGATAACTGAAAAATGTATTCATTAAAATTTATAAGTATTCAACTAATATAATTTGAAATTCTTTTTTTAAACTTCTGAAAATAATAAAAAAGTTCTTACCTGTAGTTTTGGTTTTTCTGGCTTGCCTTATTTTCTACTTTTAACAAAATTAGTAATTTTAAAATTTAACTCTACACCACAACTTGTAATTTAAATCTTGTTCCAATTTAAATTTACTATATGCAAATAATAATTATTTTTTAACGAAGATTTGAAGTAGTTTTCTTTAAATCTTTTTAATTCATAATAAACCGAATTCAATGAAAGGCCTTGTTGAATTGTTTTGTTTGTTTCAATAAAAAAATTTAAAAAAAACATATTTCTTATAATTTTTTGAAAAATATACGTCTGTTTGTAACAAGATAGATATTATCCTAGAAATTAGAATATTAAGAAGCTAGTTTTATAAATATGATAAAACTGAAATAAAAGTAAACTGGCTTAAATAAATAAACAAACTGTAATCGAAAATTTTACTATTCTCTTCCAATTTACGCAACATTTATAATGGAATATTATTTGAAACCCGCGACTCCAAGAAAAGAATATAGAAAAAATTAAATGAAACTTAATGTAAAAATGTGTAATAATTAAGCTTAAAAATATCTTAAAGCATAGATTTTTCTACGCATAATTGATAAATAATCAAGAAATAAAAAGTGACAAATGTGTTTGTTTATGCTTACTTTCTCGTTTATTCTTGAACGGTTTCCTAAAATTGAAAACATAAGCTATACGTAACTGACAATTGCTTTAATAATAAAAATTTTATTGTTAAAATTGAATAAAATACAGACTATTAAAAAAAATCCGATAAAAATAAAGTTAATAACTATTTATAGTTAGATTAATCATCATTTAATGAAACTTTGTCTTAGTTTAAGCATGAAGAGCGAATTTTAGTACGAGGTCTCATAATACTTATTTATTTTTAATATGTCGTCATTTTTAATTTAAAGAGTAAGTAGTTTTTGTAATTTTATACACATGTAAGTAAACGCAGTTTTAAATTAAAAGGAGTTGTTAAAATAGTATTTGGTTTTTTACGTTAAAAATATAATGATTAAGAAAACTCAATAAATATAAATTTATACGGTATATTTGTATATAACATAATTCTAAGGAATTGCTCAAAATGTTTAAACCAAAACTAAAATAAAACTTAAAAATCAGCGATTTTTAATTGTACTTTCTTTTTATTATTGTTAAAAGGAAATATTTTATTTTCCTTAATTTATATCACTTTTTAAATAGTGAGTTTAATTAAAAGAATCAAAGAATTTCACAGAGGCATGGAAAGAGAAAATGTTTCTTATAATGATTATTTTTAAAGAAATGTCTCCCCATTAATGAGGTGTGTAATATATAAATTTTATCTGTTATTTATAAATTACATGTTTGGTAAATCAAATAATATTTAAGTATAAAATGATACAATACACCAGGTATTATTGTCAAAAAATACTTAATAAAATTGAAAACTCTCTCTGTAATAAGATATTAAATAGATTAAATATTTTTAGACTTCTCAATTGTTTACCCTCCAAATGAATATGTTGTCATTCGTCGTTGGGGTAATTTCAACTGTCTGACATTTAATTAATGTATGCCAAAACTGGATGAACACGTCGCAAATAAAAATGAAACATATTTCGGATTGACACAATGCCAACAAAAGAGATAGAGCAAGATATCCTAATAATAATAGCACATAATATATTCTGAGAAATATAACAAATTAGTGGAGCTATTTTTAATCTACCGTTAATAATAGCTGAACATTTTAGCAAACAAATGAAGAATGACCTAACAAATCTTGATATACATTAACTAATTGGTAAAATTAAAAATATTGAGACAATGAATAAAAAGGGTTAGGTAAAAAAGGCTGAAATGTAGTTACTGTTGATAGAAAATTCATCAACAGTAACTACATTTCAGATAGCAAGAAAAAAAAATCAAATCAAATTAAACAGATGTAACTTGCATGACAATATATCTGCGAAATTCTATTCAGAATGCGAGAATAATATCTAAAAATAAGTATAGAGGATTATTGCAAGTCAATAAAAATATAGAACAGGGTCATAAAATATCCTCCCAATTTTTAGAATCTAATTAATCAATATTTAACCACATAATGTCTTTTATTTATTTATTTTTCTAATTTTCGTTTGTTTTCAAGAATTATCAGTAATGCCATTGTGATCTTTTATTGTCAGCAGTTTATTCTAATGCTAATAAAACATTAAGATATTTAAAAATAAGATTCAAATAAATCTAATAAATAAGCCTTTTGTAATATTCATACTTCCAAGAATAGTTTGCAAAACTTAAATTTATATTCAAAAGAATAATCTTCATTTTAAAGATTTTTAATTTTAAGTCAATTTATTAATCACTATAAAATTTAGGAAATTATTTATTCTAGTTTTTTTTGTTGTTGCTGTACTAAATTTTCAACGATTTTTCAAAACTAATAATGTTTTCATAAAACAATGGTATAGCAGCAAACGCAAACCTTTTATTCTGAATGTATGATACATTAAATTTATATTTCTAGAAGCTACTGATAGCAGGATAGGGAAGTAATGCATTTGTATATTATTATAAGTTGAAAATCTTATGAAATCATGTTAGCAACAAAAAAGATATAAATCATTATCTCATAATAAAGAAGGAAATACCTTTAATATTATGTTTAAAAAGCACTCTAAAAATTCTTAGTGATATTTCGGATATAATTAAAGATATGGAGCTGGAAAATAAGATTGGAAATATTCATATGCCAATGGTTGAAAAATATTCTGATTTTTTTTTTAAATTTAGCAATTTTTTTGAATTTTTAGGCAGTTTATATAACTTTTTCATAAATCCTTTTCGCATAAATTTTTCCTCGGTTAACATGAAATTTACGGAATATTTGAAGTAACTTCTCTGCTATAACAAATACAATAAACGGCTTATTATTAAAAACAAATATGTACACATATTACGAATAGGTTGGAACGAATATGGCCTCAATGCTTTTTGTAAATTATGGTTCCGTAATATTGTTGAATAGCAGCCTTTTAGGTTCAAATAATTTTAAAAAATTTGGTTCCAATATTACATTACTTTTAATGACACAAAAAGCTTAAATTTGTAAAAAAATTTAAAAATTAAAAAAAAATTAATTTAAAAAGGGCCTTATATAATTTTCATAGATTTTTGTTTGGTGGTAGTGATGAAAAAATAATTTTAGGTTCAGAAAGAATTGTATAAAATATTGGATGCAATGCAATAATATTTTGAGGTACCGCAAAGAGCTTAAAAAATTGTAAAATTATAAACTTTTATAAAATACTTTTACGAATTTTTCGTTCATATAATGTTACAAAAGATATTAAATAGATATTAAAAAGATTACAATTTGAAAAAAATTCTTATTTATAAAGTGTAGTAATAAAAAAATGATTTTAATGTCTCATTTTTGCGCTTCTTACTTCTGTATCCTTAATTATACGAATATAACTGCTGCAAAATATTTGTTACTGCTTCATTGCTGCGTCATTTTTTTCTTAAATTAAATTTTGGGATATTAACTTGTGTGTCAACTTTTCCACTTTTTTATACTTCTCTTGCGAGGTGAACCAAAAACAATCTCGACCAATTCTGGCAGCTCTTTCCGCTGCTTGCGTGTAACGGGGAATATGAGGAAAGTCGATTGGCGAGTTCCCTATACTACTCAGCTTCAGATGCTTTCTGGATCATTTTTAGAGAAAAAAAATTATGTTATGCTTCACATAAAAATAGCACATCATAACAAATTCGTTAGTATTGAGTTGAACTTCTAGCAATTCGCCAAATTTTTAAAAACAGAACACACCGATATTTGCCTTGACTTCATTAAATAACGCAGATCCAATTTTACTCACATCAAAGTACGCTATCACAACCTAACAAATAATTTACTTTCATCAATTGCACAATAAACGGAGCTGAAACATTAACTCAATAGAATTCGGGAAAGCTACTGATTTGGAGCTCAGTGCCAGGTCAGACCAACAGTGAAACTGTTTTCATACTTTTATTTGATATTTTAATGATTACAATATTCGTTGTTTTTTTTTTTTTTTTTTTTGCACAATACGGATTCGAGAAGGCAAGAATTATTTATATTTTTTATTGCTGAAATCATCAACTGCGTAGAAATTCACGTCATTTTTTTAAAAAAAACTCTACAATTTCTTAAAACATGATTTTTCCAGATTCAAATAGCTTAAATCTATTAGATTTAAATGTAGATATTAAAATTTTCTGAAAATCATATGATGAATCTTCAACTGTCGTAATTGAAGGGTATCTTGTAGAATGCCTCTGTTTTAGCTATTGATCGAAAAATCTTTTTGTAATAATTTTTGTTTTAAAATGAACAGTTACATAGCACAAACCGAAACTGGGCCTTTTTAAAATTCAAAGTAACAACTGATATTAAATAATGATTTAATAGTTAACAGTATTTTTTAACATTTTTATATTATAGAATTTTAAATTACTTAAGAATTTTTTTATATAATTTATGTTAAACAGTTTATGCATAATTTAGACTCTTCCATTAGGTTCAAAACATCAAAAGTTACGTCACTTTAATTGTTTTGAAAAAAAATGTAAAAAAAAAATCGTAAAAATCGTAAAAATGAATCTTATTAATAGAGATCAGTCACATGACACATAGTGCAGTTAAAAACATAATTCCCAATTCATCTAAGTATTCTGTTAAGTTTTAAGTTCGCTCCATCCTTCATTTCGTAGATTGAGCAGATAATATATAAAATTCTTTTTCATGACTTCTCGATGAGATTAAGCCATGAATTTTAATAATTATATGTAATGAAGACTTTGGATTTCTAAGCAACAATATATTCAATTGGAAATTGAGTGAAAGGACATATTAGAAAAATTCGGAATATTTTAAAGAATTTACAGTTATTAAATTGGTATACATCCATCTCCCAAATATAATTAAAAACCGCAAAACGTTAATTTCCACAACATGTTATTTTAGAAGTTATTGCTGGAAACAACCGTTCAATTTTTTAGTTAACTAAATTTTTAATTAAAATATCATCAAAATCTCTCCAAAATTAGCGTTTTCTCTGTCCGAAGAGCTGCATGCCATTTTTAATACTTGTGGGTCAAATGGGCTGACCTGCAGACTGCCAAATCCTTGGAACCCATGCGCTATCTCTTTTATTATGAACTGTGATGACACTTTTCTTTTCGGAACGATTATCAATGCAAAAAACGCAAAAGCGTATATCGCACATTATATACGATAGTTCTCAAGCCACCTATTTCTAAAAGAAAATAAAAGGAAAAAGGATTGAAATTCAATAGGATTACAGAATAATCATTTTATAAAATAGTGATGTTGTTTTGAAAATACCATTGAACAAAGTTTGAGTCGTTTAGATCCTCAAATAATCATTAATTAAGTAGTAATTTGTTGTCAAGAATCAGAGAGGGAGAAAGATCTCTCGCAAATCAAAATTTAGTATGCTAATCTTTAATTAAAAAGAATAGAAAATATTTTATGGTTAATTTAAAATGGAATTATTAGCTATGTAGAATTTATATAATTTTGGCTTAAATGTAATGTAATGTCATTTTCAAGATGAAAATGATAATGTCAAATTTATTCATCCCCTCACCCTATAAGGCATCAAGTTTAAAAAAACTATTGATAGTAAAGATTAAATTATGAATTTTGGAATTTACCCGATTCAAGACTATACGTTGTAGTAAAAATGTTTTCAGAAATATTTTACTAAATCACGAGTTACTACTAGATTACGAGTGTGAATACTCTAGCGGTATTTTATCGATGTAGGATCGAAAATGTCAATATTTTATTTACTGATCCTATAAAAAATGTTATGCTTTTTAGCAAAATAAGATTTTTATTCTATAAATGTATAAGTTTGATGTTTAAAGAAAATAAAAATTCTTAAATCAAATGTTAAGCACATTTCATATTAGAATCTTGAATTTGTCTCAGAAGCAAACAAGAATTTCTTTTCAAATTGCTATGATTTGGATATGCTTCTAAAATTCTATATTTAGTAAATTCACGTTATAACTCGGAATATTTAAGCTGCTGCTGGTAAAAATTTGTAAATGAGCCAAGTGCAAGTTTTTCTCTCTTTCTTCCAAAAACATTAAATACTTAGATGTCATTTTGAAATTTCTCCTTTTTTTATTAAGTAAGACTAGTTAAATATCCGGGGCACGGGCTTTATATCTCAAGTATGCTCGAGCTTAATGGCTTTGAGGGAGAATGACTTTTTCATACTTCTCAAATGATGTGGCAGATTTTTATTACTGAATAGTCATCAGCTAAATGGGGTCTTCTTTTATATATTAATCATTTAAGAATACGTGCTGATATTTGTTTATTTTTTGGGGAAAGAGGACGATTTTTTTAATTATGTCAGAACATGATATTGTTTTGGGGGTTTTGGTAAGGTTTTTGATGTCAACAAAAATCCGTAGGCAAAAATTTGGAATTTTATAATCTGCACGAGCAATTCAAAAAAATCAGCTTTTAATTACGTGTTACCATTGCATTTACAAAACCTTTGATTAAAAAATAAGTTAAGGACTACAGCAAAAAAGAAACCCCTAGAAAAATGTCATTTTGAGCACGTGCTTATATGAAATTAAATAAATAGGAATTGTGATATTTTTTAAAACTATAAATGCAAGATAAAAATTTTTGGATCGTTTGCAATACTCATGTTACTAATTCCAAAAAAAAAACCATTTAAAATAAATAAAAATATAATTTAACTTGCATATAATTAGTATATATAGCAATTTGTATTACATTTGCTATTTATGTGTTATATATAGCAGCTTTCATACAAATCATGTTGTTGTTACTAATGGCACTTGCCGTGGTCAAGCTCGCTGACGGTCTTCAGCTATTTTAAGCTCAGTGATCATCTCTTATTTTTCAGTAACGCCTATTAGGGACAAGAGTATGACTTTGCTGCTCTATGTGCCATATTTGCTTGCACAACCCCTTTCTACAGGGGAAGCCGGGGCACATTCATACACCTCTCAGATAGAAGACAGTACCAATATGGCCGAACTGGAACTCGAACCCGGGACGCTCTGATCACGGGGAAGATGCTCTACCTCTAAGCCACGACGCCGGCATACCAATTGTTCTGCATCTAATGAAAGCTAAATATACAGGGAATGGTATTTGGTTTCGATATTCTCGCTTCAATTTTTTGTAGAGAATTGAACTGTTTATGATTTTTAGAATTTAAATTTTAAATCGTATTAATTCATCTCCCTATGCAGATGAAGAAAAATTTTTTTAATGCATCGACATAAAATTGGCACAAGAGATTTGGATAATATATCGCTTATCGGTATTATTCAATAGGGACCAAATAAAAAATTGCGATTTATTGATGATACAGACAAATGAAAATATAAAACAAATATAGTAATCTAGTTAATTGAAATGGTTTCTTAAAACAAAAAATGACTAAAATTTTTATGCTCAAAAATTCAATGGACAGTTAAAAAAAACTTAAAATATGATTATAATATTAAAATTTAGTTTAAATAGTTCGAACAAGTAATTCTAATGAATAAACCGGATACACTACATTAAAATCTTCAGCTAAGTACCAAAACTTGGGAATTTTTCAAATGCGTTTATAGTTTCATAAAAAATACTTTTTTCTGCTTAAAATGCCATAAACTTAACAGTCACTTAAGTCATAATTAATTCAATTGCTGAAATAGATGCAAGTAAATTTCTGACTAAATGTGGCAGATGAAAGATAACAGCAACCGCTTTAGGTTATGAGAAATCATTTAATTTTTCATCAGTTACATTCTTTTATTTAAACATTTTTTTATTTCATAATTTTTGATGCCTGGCGCATTTAAACAAGTAATTTAAAAGCGATAGAAAATAATAATATAATTAAGTAACAAGCTATAGGGTATTAGGAAAACTCAGTTACTTATTATTATTAGGAAAATTATTATTAGGGGGGTATTAGGAAAAAATTATTATTAAGGGAGTATTATTATTAGGGAGGTATCAGGGTATTAGGAAAACTCATCTTCCTTTCATATAACTATCTCTATATAAGCTACCATTTTAAACCATTAACAATAAATAATAGAAATTCTATTTGTTACCAATATTTACAAGAAGTTGTTTCTCGCAACTGGTTCTAGATGGCAGCATAATGCAGTACAAGTTAAAATTATCCTTTGTTTTCTGTATACAAATTGAATCAAATTAAAAAAAAGAAAAATCTGCTATTGTTTTAAAATAGTAAAGTTCTAGTAGCATTATCTTGAAAAATATAAGTCCAATATTTTAAAGAAATGAAAAATAATAATTTTCATTCCAGAATAATTAGATTTTTTTAATATAACAAATGTTAATAAAATAAAAGTGGAATTAAAAAAAAATTTATTAAAAAGAGATTGCATCCTACTTCGACTTGTAAAAAATATGGTTGAAATAGCTTTACTTTTAATGGATAAAATAAATGAAATTAAAAATTTAATATTATTTCACAATTAAAATGTATTGTATTTGTTAAAAATACTATATGTCTGATTTGCGAACCAATTTCCTGTAATAATAATGTTTTTTTTAAAAAAATAATTTCTAGTAACGATAAAGAAAACAAAGAACAAGGAATTAGTGTCGTTTTTGCTTTATTTTAAGAAGTTACTATCATTCCATGTTGTCCGATATTAAGTTGTTATTATTATTGCATTATAATGGAAAAAAGTACTTGGTTTGTATAGATACCAAGTAAAGATATTTGAATTTCAACTTTATTATTTTATTTGATTCAGAACTTAAATGGAATGAAATCATCAATAAGATTACAAATGAATAAAACATTTAGGAATATTAGGATTTTTTTATAAAAAATTTTAAAAGATATTAAGAAAACGATTTTTTCACATAATGATAAAATTATTTTTTAATTCAATGATTAAAAATTTCTTGAATTATTACAATTTGAGGATCTGTGATGATTACAAAAATGAACAAATAAAAAAATAATCAAGCATTTGAACTTCAGAAATGACACAGCCTGTCGAACATGTGGAGATAATTTTTTGTTCCAATTGATGTAATTTAACCATTTAATGTATATTAAAGACAAATCAAAGTCTACTACAGAAGAATAAGAAATTTTCAACGTTGTAATCTCCTTTTTTAGATAATCGGAGAAAGAAAATCAGCTGGAATGGTTTTTCCCAAACATTCGAATGTTTTCTCACCCACTAGTATTCAATTCAGGCCTTGCTCAATGCTTCGAATGATTCACGATGATTCCGAAATAAGAACCTTTGAAATGCGATATATCCACATATGCTTTGAATGCATTCAAGTATCCGAATATCGAGTATATATTTCAAACTTCCTTTTTTAAAAGATAACAGAAATGGATTATAAAAGAAATATTTTGTATACAGCCTCAAAAAGAGCAATCGAAGCTCTAAAAAATGTATCTTCTTCAAGTCATCTAATAGTGGGGAAATGTGTAGAATATTATCTTTATTTATATGAGAAAGGCTTGCAGGTAATATTTCATTGTATGTCTTGGCACTCAGCAATTCAGGGAAGCGAAACATTTGATAAGGCTTCAAGATATTGCCCAGCAATGATTGAAAATTTCGTTCCTTAAATGATGCTTTGCAAAATATAAAAAATCAAAGAAAAAAGAGGAAAATGTTTGAGACCAGCAAGATAAAAGATAGCTACACGAAGTTCAACCTTTTATAAGATGTAGAAAAATATAATAATTTAAGCCGAAGACAAACAATCCTACTTAATCGTCATTAAATAGGACTAACCAGATTAACACACAAATATCTTCTCAATTCGGAACCAGCACCTATATGCTTCGCTTGTCATTGTCATTTAACCATTAAGCATATTCTGTTGCAATGCTCTAGTATTAGTACGTTTAGAAGGGATCATTTTGGTGAGAATGATACTGAATTAAAAGACTTGCTGAAAGATAATCCTCCATCTAAATTTGTTTTCGTCTTAACATGATTTTGGAATTGAAAAGCTTCTTTGACTTTGGGGTTTATTTTTTTTTAATTTGCGGTGTTCTTAATTAAAACACTGTGTATGAAGATAAGTAATGATTTTGGCTCAGCATGACCAAATATGCCTTTTGAGCCAAAAAAAAAACCAACCCAAACCAATATATGAGCTATACTTTTTGACGTTAAAATATTTAAAACTTATTGCCACAAAATATTTAAAAGGTAGTTTTCAATTAGGTTATACAAGATTTAAACAATTCGGATTTCTGGTACAGTGGTAGCGCGTCTTCCTCGTGTCCTCGGAAATCCGGTTGAGGCATAATTGTTCTTCCGTATACTATTTGTGAGATGTGCGACTATGCCCCCCCCTATAAAAAGGGGAGCAAATGTGATGAGTCTGTAGCTGTCGTACTCTTGGCCCTAGTTGGCGCTACTTCAAAAACAAGAAACGCTCCTTTCGGCTTAAATCTTCTGCTGTATTAGCAGGGGGATTGTCTATG
>JAOUZG010003733.1:26173-46268 GCA_026289955.1 Argiope argentata
ATATATATATATATATATATGAATTTCGGAGAGAATTGCTCCGCATCTGTGTTTAATTTAGAGGTACGAACCCAAGAGTTAATCCAAACCGTCACAAGTCATTCCTTTTTGCCATGCATATTGGTATGCTAGTTTTTGAAGAATGACATTTAAGAGCAGATAATACGGTAGGAGCTCTCCATTTATAATCAAGCCCATTGTATAATATCTTAACTTAGTAGGCTTGGATGAGCGAAATAAATTGAAAAGCAAATGACAATTCAGGCAAAACTGAAGGAATTTTAACCTATCACACAGTGGATGGGAATAACAATAAAAACTTCCAAAATATTCTTAGGAAAGTGCAGATACATTATTGATATGATTCGAACTCGAATATTCTTAGGGCACCTATTTCATATTTGTAAACGTTTGCTTTTAGTTTCACATTTCTGTTACAAGAGTAATTTTCTACTTTTTAGTGCATCCCTGAAAGCGCGTCTTTTTTAAATTTTTTTCTTCTTTATATTAGGAAGTTTGAAATAATATACTAGATTATGTGTTTTAAAGAAATATATATCTTTATAAATAACATAAATAAAAGCTTGTAAAAGATATCGCTGTCCTAGGAACCTAATCTCCTTTGCGATTCATAAATTTGAATCTGACTTTTGGCTATAAGGTAAAGTTTCACTCAGATAGCCAGGAGATAGCCTTCAACAATTTCAGCGTAACTAAAATTGGCTCTATATCCATCTTAAGAAAGGATAATCAGTTTTTCTCCTACTGTCTCCTGATTTTTAAAGTGGAAAACTAATTTATCTCCGATAGTCGGATTCGAATCTGTGATTTCATTGATATTTAGATTCTTAAAATTATTGTTATTTCAATGTATTTATGTCAGCGATTCAAAAAACTTCTAAATCTATAAACACATTATACAAAGCAGATTTGATTCCTTGAATAACCATAGATGGAAATCAGAATTTTTGAAAAAAAAACATATATTGTTTTTCCCCAGCAGCTATGGCATCTAGAAAACAACTCTGAATTAATCCCCTTTCTTTCAAAAATTGGCTCCCTATTTTTGGGAAGACATATTTGGCGAAATATTTGCACCAATATAATCCTTTAGTCATTTTTTATTTAAAACGAAAAGGGAATTTGTGCTTTAACAGTAGGGACATTTCAACCTGATGATGGGCGATAAGTTAAATAAAAATTGCAGTGCTCTTGTATGGTTGCTAAAATTTCCTCTTTCGGTTCAAACTACTATTATTATAAACATTGTTATTGATATATTGTGATGATACGTTGTTTAATGCTATAATTGATTTGTTATTTGAATATTATGGATAGAAAAGTGAGTACAAAACGTTTTTTAAATCTTTTTTCATAGAAATTAGTAAGACAGTTATTTTTCATTATTGTTTCCTTATACATGAATACTTAAATACTTTTTTTCGAATACATTCAGTTGCTCTTGTTCAAACAGATATGCATTTATTTATTATCAAATATATCAAAATATTGATTAAACATTAATTAATTTATTCATTTGTCACTTTCGGATGTAGGCGTTTTTAATAATTAAATTTGAAAAATGAATAAAATGTCAAAATGATGCACAATCTTGAATGGTGAATCAGAGGCACCATCGGAGGCAAAGGATTAACTTTCTGTTGCGAAAGGACAAGAGTACCAAAAACAAATCTCCAATTTATAATACTAAACTATTAACTATTTTTTTCCTTACGTTGTTACACTATTACTGTGATTGATCTTTAAAACAATTAATACATTTTATAGGTGACTCCAATAAAATATTGAGGAAAATGTTGAGTTTTTAAACTTGAAGAAGTTGATACATCTCTTTTTTTAATTTTCTTTTAGAATTTTATTGTTTTAAAGTAACATGTTAAGAATAATTACCGAACCAACTTCCTTTGTCATTTTTTCTTCAAATAAAAAGGAATAAGCTGATGGACAAACGATTTATAAATATGATATTTTTCTAAAAATAGGAATGTGTATATATTTACCCTACAAATTTCTCCCAAACTCCGTTATTTCATTATCTTTCTTGTAAATTTTATTTTTAGAGTACATATATACCAATGTTACTATTTAGTGCTTTATAACAAATACTTATGAGTCAAAAACACGCTAATCTTTTCGCTTAAAATCATGCGTTAGTTTTAAAATTAAATATAATCTATTTTTCACACTTTGTGACTGTGAAAATAGTAGAATCAGAATATTTCTAGTATTTCAGATGCTTCGTATTATATGTTTGATTTTTTCTGTATACAACACGTCTGTTTATATAAAATGTTGTATTTATTAATATTTTATTTTATTGTACATCCTTTGTTTACTGTTTCATATATTTGTTTGTTTATATTAATTTGAAATATGTTATAGTATTAAGGTAATAATCCATAGAATTGCAAATAAATGATTTACCACAAATATTTTAATTTAGTCCTTACTTAATCTCATAATTTGTTTATGTAAAATATATATTTATATAAAATATTTTAATATATTTGTTTGTTTAAAATCATGAATAATATTTGTGATTCCAATTAGTTAAGTATTTTTTAAATAATTGGGAAGACAGCGATGTTGTTTCAAACGGTAAAATTAAGCTTTATACTCCAAAAGTTTAACATTTAGTTACATTGTAGCACAAAGTAATTGGTTTTCCAACGTTTTCTTTGTATAGCTTTTAAGCGTAATAAAAATATGCTTAAAAGGCGTCAATATAAAATTGTCATTTGAACTCTTTTTTTCCATAAGGAAGTCTTTTTTTTTACTTTTCTGTAAATAATATTTCTTCTAAATTTCTTGTATTATTGTATTAAATGAATATAAAGTAAAAGTATTGTAGCACTCAAAAAAATTTTTTTAACCTAGATTTTGTCAAATATCTACGCTTTAAAGGTTCGAATCCGAAATATATATTTCAAACTATGCCTTTTAACAGAATGAAAAAAAAAAAATTCGTTAAAGCCTAATTAAATTTGATATTCATTTTGAAAACTCGTTATTTAATTTTTCACTCACTTTATTCACGGGAAGTTTGTCTTCTAGAATAAAAACGGATGCGATAGTTACAAAACGGGAAGAACTAGATGGATAAAATATGACGAGTTTAAGAATGGAAAATGTAAATAAATGTAAGTACGTTGAACATTATGCGACACATCAGTTCACTTGTTTTTCAGTTTGTACATTTACACCCGAGTAAGCGTTTTAACAAGTAACACAACGACATTGGCAAATGATATTTGCTAACATAATAACCAAATCCGCAAATATCTGGGAAATTTTTGTTGTAGTCGCTCTTTAAAAATGCCTCCAAAATGAATAATTACGTTTCATAATAGTAAGAAACAGGGTTCTTATTGCGGAATTCTATAAATATTTGTGGGAAACTTAGTTTTGACAGCCTTATGGATGGTAGAATAGAGGGTAAAATCGTTGATAGTTCGCAAGTTTTTGTTTCATTATAAATAATTGCCTTTGGTCTTGTATTGAATGAGAATATCTTCATGTATACTTTTACAGAGGTATAACATCCAAATACCTGTGTGTGTGTGGTGTGGGGGGGTGTGTTTGTGTGTGTGTGTGTGTGTGTGTAAAGAAAAAAAAAAATACTATTTTTGGGGGAGGACCAAAATTTCATTTCGATAAATTCTCTGTTATCACCTATTTATTAAATCTTTTGTCAATCTTAAAAATACACGATTCCCTTATATGCAAAAGGCTTATTTCAATTTTTGTTAACGAATTCATATTTGTAATGTAATTTTCTAGTTAATCAAGTGTTTATAACCATAAAACTTAAAATTATTTCAAAATTGGGATTTGTTAACGAGAATTTTTACTTTACGGAATTAATGTTTTGTAGTAAAAGTAAGAGAAACTTAATACATTTGAAATCATTTTATAATACTCTTTAATTATTCAAAACGTTTTCTTTTAATATATTAAGTAATTTTTTTTTGAAATAAACTATAAGTTTCTATTCTTTTAACATTTATTTTACAGTTCTTTCTATTACTTGTATGTGCGAAAGAAATTTTAACTTTTAAATCGTTAGCTTTAGTTCTAGCCTATTTTATGTAGTTAGGAGATGATTTTGTTACTGTTGAAGAATGCCGATCAGAATCATCTATGTAACCCTTTACCCTAATTAATTCTTCGGCGCTTTTAAGATGCTGTTTGTTCTTAAATTTATTTCAAGAGCGTTTTAAAAGTTTGTCTAACATGCATCCTTTAAATACTTGAGACTTTAACCTTACATTTATTTTTAAAACGTTTTGTGGTACTTAAATAATTACTGGTTAGCACTTACTAATAGACCTCAAAAGAATAAATTTTCTAAGAAACTAAGCTCTTTCAACTGCAGGGTTCAATCAGATATTGCAGCGCATTAGCGTAAAAGTTGGTTTGCTGTTGATAGTCATATTGTTTTATTACTGCTAATAAAACTTTTAGCGTTAATTTTTAAAATGAATTATCAATAAGAACTTTTATCCTTTTGTAGTTCGTACGGATTATAATAAACTAAATAAAAGGTTGCATTGGCTAACAGAAACTAAAAACCTCTGCTCCAGTTATATGGATCGCCTTATTTCCAAACTTTTTCATTTTAATATTATCTTGCAATTCTGAAAGAATTCTTAGAGATTTGCTGTTCTTTTTCGGGTATTTTCTGTATATATCTGATTATTCGATGGACATTCCCTTATTCTTTGTCTTATAACTAATATAATGAGAATTATTATGATTGAAAATATAATGAGCGATATTAGATATTTGCGAATTTGATGTCGGCAATTGAATCGTTTAAAAATTCTTTTTTGGGGGAAATGGGAGAGGCAAACATATTTAAATATCGTATTGTGCCGTTTTATTCTCAGGCCATGAGATTAGAAAAATTGCTGGATCATATGAATGGATGTCTTTAGGATGCCCCACCCTGCCTGACAGTTCTTTTGCTTATTGGGTCGTTCCTTAGATGTCCTTGTTCGAGAGGAAAGTACATTGATTCAGGCTTTAATCATATTTATAAAATCTCTCCCCATAACAAGGAATGTCCCATTAGATACCCAGTGGCACTTTCCAGTGATCTTACCTGATGCACACAGGGCGTGGCTTACCACTGGAGGCATAGAGCCACTCAGCCCACATCTGCCGCTGCTTCTCTTTAGTGTTTGGGTTTTTTCCCGTCTAGGAGCAGAGTGTTTTCTACCTTATATCACAGATGTTCTATAAAAATATTGGATACCTATCCTGCAACATCCGTCGAAGATTTAAAAACTTTAAAACATGGTAACAGGAAAACGTAAACTAGATAAAAACCTGTTAAAAGCATATAAGCGATCTAGACGAAGTCGGACTCCTGATCAGTGGAGACAAGGCACAAACAAGTCCCTTTCCTGAACATCAGCGTAATGAAAGGGGGCGGGAATGTTGACCGGGAGATCTAACACTTTATTATAAATTCCCTTACCACAGTGTAGGCCTTTTTGAGCGAAGATGGCGAGGATTTCCTTAGGGCCAATAAGTGAGGGAGATTGGACAGGAGATGGTATCACATGAAGAATAAATTCTGTTTTGGCTTTAGAGGTGCATTGGTTAGAATCTTCAAGTTGGGTCAAATGTGCTCTAATAATGGTAGGTCTACTCTACATCCAAGCCAAAGCGCGGAATCGGAGTGTTCCCAACCCGGAAGAAGCCAGGGTAGAACTGGGGACCAAGGTAACGAAAATTACTTAAGAAAAATTTATCCTCAGACCTAGAGCAATTAGGGACACATTTTATTCATGAAGTAGTTCCTGCAAATCCCTAGCAGTGGATTCAAATAAAATATTGTCGTCAGCGAAAATCACATCATTTTGCTGACTGCCATCCACAAGAGCTCTTATGTTGTCTGGTAGACTCTTTAAATACACGTCTAGTGCGATATTCACCTTGTGGTGAGATAGTGAATCTCACTTCTGACTCCCACAGTTGGATGGATAGTTGTGTGCTGTTCGTCACTGAACTCGAGTCATATTAGAGTTTTTATATACGTTTTTCACATATTCTATACAGAATTTGAGCTAGTGGGGGTTCTCTAGAGCCCCCAGGAGGGCCTCTTGAGATATAGAGTCCAAGGCTCTCAGGATGTCGATGGATGTAAGGTGTTCACTCCTCTCCATGTAAAATTTGGAAAGGAGGAAGTCTAAAATAGTACCATTTATCATCATATCATCGATAGGTTCAAATCTCTTATGGCGAGGGGTCAAGACAAAGGGCTGCTCATAGACGGTTTGTTAAAATTTTATAAAAGAGTCTAACCGAGACATTGCTAATAGAAATTGGTCTGAGCTCACCCGGATTTGTGGGATTAGGACTTTTAGGAATAAAAACAGTTCGATCTGCTAATAGGGAAGCAGGAGCCCTCCGTCACCAAAAGGAACAAATTCAATATTTTGCATGAAACCTTCCAAGGCATTTTTCTCAATTGGGCCGAAGTCATCTGATTGGGTCCTGCAGCTGAATTCAGAGTGGGAGCAACCCTAGGAATTTCTTCTAAAAAATCGGTTCCCGTAACGCTTATACCTTTACGTTAGGGAAGGATGAGGTTCACCTTGTTGGAAGGGAACTTTTACCAGATGCCATGGTATTCACATAAAAGTCTTGAGAAAAAACCTAATTGATCTTGAACTCAGGGCTCAGCTACCCATTTATTATTACTTTATAACAATAGCCTCTGTTTTTAAGGTAGAGGTTCTGGGTAAGAGCATAAAGGCGTTTTTGCTCTTGGAGCCTGGGGAGCTGGTTTCTGTGGACTACAGGGCAAAGGTTCCTTTTTCGCATCTTCACCTCAAACGTTATTTCTCGCAAAGCGTTCTCAATAACCGATGCGAGTTGTGAGAGAAAGACCTCCTTTGAAGAGTCTTTTCTTAGCTTCAAAATAATGTCCACAGGGGAATAAACTTCTTTACTGGACGCCAGCTCTTTTACCATTGCCCAGGTACGAACTTCCAGCTCTTGTTCCTCGGTCCTAATTGGTCCACGAAAAGCCTCGATCGGGATAAGCCCAATTTTGGGTTTATCCTGTGGAGTGAGAATTTACAGGTAGGCCCGTAGTGGAAGGATCCAGCTCATTAATATCAATTACAGCTTGGGCCAAAGGAGCGGAGTGACTGCTTGATTGGGCTATACTCGACGGAGCAGAAGCAGTGGAAGGCGGACCAGCCAGAGCCTCCACAAAGTTTTTAACCATGGTTTTATATGGCTAGGATTGTATCTACTTTTTAATTGCTTCTACGGTTCTGTTTGAGAACAATCCTGCCAGCTCCTGATTCACGAATCTTATTCATCTCCTGATAATGAGATCCACCTCAGCTTTGGCCAGTATGAAGGTCTCTTTCACACTCCACCTGCTTGTTATTCTATTAATATTTATAGTGGCGTTGGTTTCCAAAGGGATTTTAGCTTATCCCCTTTTAAATCCTTTGTTCACCTTCTTAATCACATGCGATTCCCTCCTATCAAATCAAGTATCTCCTTTAATGTTATTTAGAATTGGCAAGAACTTAAGCATCTTTTTAAATACTGATCCAAATCCTTGTATTGATTCTTTTCTGCAAATATTTAAATAAATAAACGAATGATTTCTCGCATTAGAGATTGGAATTGTTTTAGAACAAAGAAATCCATCCATTTGAAGTTCTAGTATTATTTTTTTCAGTACCATTCAGAACAAAACGTTTTAGCATTTAATTACGATTTAATTTTTTTCATAAGATTTGGCGCTGAAAATATCTTAGAGGCCCTATCTTCTTTAAGTGAGTGTAAGTGTCCCAATCTCGAGGTATCTAGACATGTTTACTCTCCCCTAAATATTTTACTGCTTTGATCCTTAAATCCTTCGACTGAGAACTAGAATGTTCTCCATGGGAAGCCTTTTCAGATCAGTTTGTTTTTTGCTTCTCATAGACAGCTTTAAAACCTATTTTGGAAAACCCATTAGAAAAATAGTGAAATGTGGTCGATGATATATCAATCGGCTGGTAGCTTCTTGGACATGGCGTTAAGGATGGTAATTGTCCCCGGTGGGAGCTCCGAGAATATAGGTTCCGGCTAACACCAAGGTAGAAACCCAGGGTGGGAATGGTCATAGAAGGTGGTTTTCTTCCCTAGTTGGGCTCTGTGGAGTGCAACCCCACCGGTTCTGAATCCTTTTCCATATCATATGGGCAAAGAAAATAATAATTCTTCCTTTAGGGGGCATTACACAGTCCAAACTATCTATCCAAATAAGTTGTCTTATGATTCCGTTGTGATTGAATTTTTTCTACGTAAATGAAACTTTTAATTCTGTATCTCCCTTTCCTGAGCAGAAGGTTTTTATAGCAACAATAGATGGTTACATCTATGCATAAAATGTGTTAAAGTGAATTGCTTATTGAAAAATTCAGGCTCAACTAATGATAAAACTGAAATATTTCGCTAATATTCCTATTATTGTTAGTCCAAACTTAACTTTAAAATACTTATAAAATAAATAATAAAAGGCGTTATAATTTGCTGGAAATTATTTAATAGTCCTCTTTGAAAAAAGCAAAAGAATTAATCTTATGGTGTGAACAATAAACAACAGATTTCAATTCGGCGAAAAGATCAAATCCTTCCTATTATATCCTTACTTTCCATAGCCCAAATATACCAGAATATATGTATGCTGTTTATAGTAAGTTAGACATTATATTCCAAACTCATTAAAATACTGCCAGTACAAGAGTTTCGGTCCGTCGAAATGACCCTCACGTTTGCCCACTGTTCACAAAAAAGAGCTGTGATTGCCTAAAGTTTTGAGCACCAGAAAGTTTAGTAAACTGCGTATGTAATCATATATCATATGATCCCACACCCCTAAACCTGGAATAAGTTAAGCAAATGTTGAACATAAACCATTTTTTGAAAGTTATTCATGCCCTAGCCGTACAAAAAGCAAATTAAAAGCACAACTCATCAATAAAATTTTAAATTCTAAAACTGAAAAGTCTATTACTAGTACTGAACGTAGGGAAAAGGAAACACAAAAAACAAAATCTTAATCCAAAAAATCCCTTAAGCTGCAGTTTTCAAAACGTCGCCTATCTGCAAACGATTTTACCAAAATTTAAAAAAAAATTAGGTATCATCCACAAGGACATATCTTCTATTTGTCCTGGAACACCTAACAGTTGCAAATTAATCTCATTTTATCTGAAGAGGAGAATGAAGAATTTAAAATTAGTTACGATGCCTTGCAACCTCCAACTATTGTACCGACTTCTTTTCAAATAACAAGAACTTCCTAAGTAGTATCTTCCTTTCTTCGAATTATCGCTGTATTCACTCCAAATTTAATGATAGCCACACAGTTTTCACCAAATTTCTTCTTGTTTGCTTAAGTGTTCAAGGAACTCTCTTGACACCAAACATTCCCCTAAATGTACGTGGCTACAATGCGTTTGAAAAAATGCAGACATAGGACTTACACTTTTGGATTTGTCTGTCTCTTCACTTCAAATCTCTATTCTAGCTCGTCTCTCAATTAACAAACCTGTGCACAAGCTATGACCATACAAGTTCAAGCGCGGAGGATAGTCACAATATGTTCCATTTGCTTATCGTCCCATGTCATTCCTCAACAGGATCTGAAAAACTTCCTTCGTCTTTTATCCTTCTGAACGACTTAGCACTTTAGTAACAGACATAGTACTTTTAAGATTCGGGTACTACAAATTCTCGTGGCACGTAGATTGAGTTTATTTCTAAAAACTCTTTTTGCCTGCTCAATAACGATTAACAGACGTACCTTCCACGGTCTTGGCCATATGTTAACCTAATTTTCTGCCATTGTTAACTATTGCTGTTGGCTATGATTTACATAACAGCGATAACTTTCCTATTATTCGCTTCTATGCTGATAGTGTAGGAGGGACTATTTCTCCTTCAAGTTTCATACTCTAGCAATTAGTCTGGCCAACTTTTTCTCAATTGTCAGATGTCATCCGGGCTATAATCAATACATCATACATCTATTTCAAAGATAGTGTTGGAACAAAGAATGTTTTGACCATCACAAACAAAAAAAATATGTAATAAATTCAGAAAGTTAAAATAAAATCTTGTTTCTGTCTAAAGTGCCAAAGCAGCTGCTTGTCGCATTCACCATCGTAGTCAAATGAATTCACGGATATCATTAGTTTCTTCTATAGCGTTATGTATTGCTAGTACGACCTTGTGGAATAAGGTAAAAGCTGATAAATGTGATTTACAATAAATTATCCCTTCCTTATTTGTATACATGAAGTTAGATGCATTCCATCCCATTAAACATATCCAATTTCCATGGCCAAGCATTTCGAACAAATGTCTACTATAGATTTTTATAATCCTGAATTTTAGCATTAACAATCCCTCTTTAGCATGAACCTTTCCTTTTAGCATTAACAATCCCTCTGAAATGTTTCCTTTGATTTTAAGGGCACAAGTAGCTATTCATATAACTGTGAGATTCGGATTTTTGAAGTAGAATCAGCATTATTTCAAGCCAATGATACCAGCCCAGGACTAGATGGAATTACTTTTAATATGCTTCACCATTTGAATACCACTTCCTTTTCAAACCTGTCGTTGTTATTAAACTAAATCAGATAAGGAAATTTCCAATCCTCTGTGCTGTCGACTAATTGCTCTAAAATGTTGTCTATGCAAAATTTTGAGCGAATGGTCAATGCTCGGCTCGTATAGGAATTGGCGAAATAAGAATGCATGTATCTGTTGCATAGTAGTTTCCGTAGAGATTGTTCTACCTTCGACGACTTCACTCTATAGGAAATTCAGATCCACAATGGATTTGTTAAGAGGTGCGACCTTTTCTCCATAATTTTTGACATAGCGAAATTCTATAAGCGTGCTTGGCGCTTTGACATACTTTCAAAACTTTTTAACTTTGGTCTTAGGGGAAATAAGAGTTTTTTTTATCTAACCGAATATTTTGCGTTCTTATAGGAAACTTTTATTCCAATCGTTTTGTTCAAAATGAGGGAGAGCCACAAGGATATTTTCTCAGTGTCACACTTTTGAACGCCCATATTAATCAAATTTTAACAATTTTATCGTCATTTGTACATGCAAGTCAATATGTTGACGATCTACAGATTTCTATGCCAAGGTAATAATATGAATATAATTAAAGAATATTTATAAACCCCATTTTAAAATTTATAGAATGGTGAGAATAAAAATAGTCACACTATATATCCGGTGAAGAGCCAATGTGTTTAATTTTGCCTGAAAAATAAACTTCAACTACATCCGAAAATTAAAATTCGAAACATTTAAATCCCTTTTGTGAATGAAGTACAGTTTTGGGGAGGGCTTCTCGATTGGAAACTCAATTTCCATCCACATATCTTACACTTGTGGAAGAAGAGTGATAAATCTTTTCATATTTTACATGTGCTCACGATAACATCTCGGAGTGTTGAATTCCTACTCCATAGTGACTGAGCAGTAATTGTCTTCCACATTGATTATTGGTGTATGATTCTGGACGCACTGTTTACCAGAGATTAGACACCATATTGTTCTGAGAATCTTCTCCGGAGCTCTCTACTCTTCAGTAGAGAGCTTACACTTTGTTATCAGCTTCCTCTACATTTAATACGTACCACATTAATTGTACCGAAATAAAATTGTCTTATTTTATTTCGGTACACAATCTCAGTGTTCCATTTAGTAACACTTATACGTGAAAAGGATCTATCCAAAATTACCATTGGAGTTTTGATTTTTCTAGTTTTTCACCTTGGGAATTTCGATACTTTTCTAGATATCTCAGGCTTGGGTAAATCTTCGACTAATGCCTTTATTTTATAGCAGGTTTTACATTATCATCACTGTTAGTACTCTTTGACTAATTTACACAGATGATTCAAAAATGGATGAACTTGTCCGTTGTGAGATTGTTTTTCCCTCTCCTACCCTGAACTATCATCTGTATAAAACTTGCTCCATATTTACAACTGATTTAAATGCGATTTTCTCTGTCATTAAGAAAATATCGCCCTCAGATGGGTGGTTATAATCTACAATTTCAGTATGAGTGCGTTCTCTTTCATTATGATAATCAGATGCATTGATTCGCTATCCAAATTTTGTTCACCTTTCGAATTCTACACAATAGAAGCTTCAATACTATGTTCTGTTAGGTTACGAGTCATGTGAGAATCTCAAGGAATGAAATGGCTGACTGATGAGAAGCAGGAAGAAACACTTTTGACACATGGGCTTTCATAAAGGGATGTGAGAAAAATCCCTTCCAACTTCATTTATTACATTTGGCAAGAGGCATGAGTTGACTGCATATTCATCGTAAATTGAACCCCATTTAACAAACATTAGCTATTATTCCGTAATCACTGCTCAAGTGATTGACGTTAAATCTACTCACCTTCAAATAGGATACTCTCACCTCATACAAAGTCTTCTCTTTTTCGCTAAGAAAACACTTTTTTGTCAAACATGTCACACTGATTTTAATGTTATTTTATTCGAATGTTCATCGTATAAACCTCATATCCAGAACTTCTTTCATTCATCTTCTGTAAATGTTTGACTTAAATATTTTTTAACTTTTTAAAGGGCATTGAATTTTATGTGTATTTAATACTTTTTATAACTTTATTAATTTTTTTTAACATTGCAACTCCTAATTCTTGTTCCAAAACCCTTTTTCCTATTTTACTCCGTAAATTGTATAGACGTTGTTATCTACACATTATCAGAAATTTAATATTTTATATTTTTATACTTTACTAATAAGTATATTTTAATAGCTAAATGCCAAACTATATACTTGACGCAGTATAGCCAAGAGGGGCTTTTGTGCCAGAAAATCAAATCAAACCAAAACAAAATCAACTACAAAAGCCTGCTGAATTTGATTCTTCAGCCAAAACTAAGTTTTTGTATAGTTGTTTTCGGTGATTTCCACTTACAATTTACTAAATTTTAATACTTTTGGCAAACAAAATAGAATGCAATTATATTTAGTTGTGATATATTATATTGCTATCGATAGATTTCTGCTGTTAGAATATTAATTCGTGCAAGAGAGCACTAACAACATGAAATTTTATTACACTTGAATGCACGAAATAAATTGTTCAATATTTCAATAATATTAATAAATAAAGGAGCCTGCATTGTAATGCAAACTTATATAAAAGAATCGACACCATTCTAATGCACGGCAATAAGGCTTAGAATATGATATTTAATGAGAAAAAAATAAAGTTTTCACGAAATTTTTGGAGATCTGCATTGTATACATTTAATACATATTTAATGTTAACTTTTCAAAAATTTGTAATTACATTAGGAAACAGATGACAATTTTTTTTAACATTCAGCAAGTATACTTGATGTTTAAATATGATTTATATTAGCCAGAAATAAAAATATATATATTAATTTTTTATTTATTCCATTCTTAACTTTAAAAGATAGATATGTGGCACATAATAAAAAAATCAAATATATTTTGAAATAATTTTTATGTATAATTGCAAGAATTTATTAATTAAAGTAGAGTAAAAGAAAATGAAAATATCAGTGGTTGATATTAAATTTATGAAAGATTTATAATGTTATTGCTATTCAAGAAGAATTAAATTTTTCTTGACAAAAGTATAATTCTCTCTTCAGTTGTTAACATTTAAACTTAACGTTTTATAGTTAAAAATAATTTTTTCTTTTAAAAATTACGTTTATAACAAACGAAATTCAAATTTCGGGCCAAGTAAAATGTTTAACGTATTCTTAATAGTTTAAACAGTGATTAGAATAAGTAATTTTTTAACATCAGTTAGCCGGCAAAAACAGCCTCACCCCTCTCTTCAATTGCACGAAGAATGTGAAGTTCTAATAGAACAAATTTAGAACAAATTTATTCTTCTAAAATATTGTTTTGAATAGCGAATCTTTTGGTGCACTTTTTTCAGTGAGTTAGATTGCACTTCAGAACAAACGGTAGATATAAATCTTAGAAAACCCAGGGCATTTGGTGAGATATTCTAGGTGATAGATGTAAAACATTTTTAAATTACACATATTTAAATTTAAAAAAAATTACACCATGTATAACATGTGCGTATACTTTCAATAAAAATTTCTCTTTAGATTTATTCTTTTTGACTCAGGACAAATGAGAAAGAAATGTCTTCTCCACTGGAAAACTAACGTTAGAAGTCATCTATTTATAATTAAAAAAAATCTTTGTTAGTTATTGCATTATAAATAAAGATTTTAGCAGCGTTGGGGTGCCTGTGAATATTTGAAACAATTTAAAGCAGTTATAATGTGTGCATAAAATATTTATAATCATTTAAAATTAAGAAAAATTATAACCGTGGGAATTATGTAAGGTCTTTGAATTTCATAATAATTTAAGAGGAGGATTTGGATAAAATAACTCGGGTCAATGAGAAAATAATTAAAATATTTATTCCTTATTAACGTTTTTATCTTCCTCTCCAAGAATATTTATTATAGTGAGGTTTTTTTTTTTTTAATGTGAATGCTCTTTTGCAAGTCGTCAGTGCAGTAGAGCATTTTGTACAATTTTTACCTTTCTCAAATCGCTATCTACCTGTTGTACTGGGGTTATGTACAAAATAAAGTTAAAAGTTAAACTGGGATTTCTCTTTAAGTTTATAATTAGTAAGGATAAAATATTTAGAATAATATTCGTCCATTCGTCTCTAGCAGAGGATCAGAGTTTTTTTCATTTATCTGTTACTTCATGCTTGATGATTTAACGGTGATTATGATGAATTAATAGTGATTCGTAACACTATTCATTCAGCCGTGCGAATATTTTAGAATGCAGGATACTTATTCACTTTAAAAAAATGTGGTGTCTCGAGGACGTAAATTCAATTTACTAAAATAAATTATTATAAAATCACTTGTAAATAATCAAATAAATGACAAATCAATACATTTATAGAAAAGAAGAGTAAACCTTTTTAACATTTTTAAGAAGGATAATTTCTATCTTAGTTTATAGTTATGAAAATCATAAAGTTCTTATATTGAAATAAAATAAAATACCTGGATATTTGTATACACATTTTACTTTTTTAAAATACGACTGAATTTTGAAAATTATTTGGAGGAGTTAAATCTCTTTGAAATTAGCTCTTAACTTCGTTTATATATTTATTAAATTAAATCTTTATACCTTTCAAATTATCTTCAATTAGGGTTTAAAACAAAATTCTACTTATGAATAAAAAAAGTTTCTGTTGAAAAGTTGTCTGGAAATTTTTCCTCTTTGGTTAATATTTCAAATGTTAAGTTAGGTTGGAGAAGTTTACAATCTATTAGAAATTAATATTATCTCTCATAACGCAGCATTTCATCTAAATGTAACAACTTCTAACAATTCTCTGTAGCGAAATTGAAAGAAAATTAAGAGAGGCAGCGAAACAATTTACTTATAGTATCTTTGTTTTGATTTCAGGTATCAATTAGTCAAAACTATTGTTTTTCTAATTTTTTTTTAAATTTTGGCAGTTGTTTGTATTTGACGACGAAGCTGTTTCTACCATTTCAACTAAATCAACGCGATAATTATAATTATCATCTGCTAATAATGTACTCCCTGTTTGCGATATTATTTCCTATGCTGAGAATGGGTTAAATGATAAATTTATTTGCATTAATTATACATTTTTTTTCTGAGGATGAAATAAGGAAGGAAAGTTGGGAGCTTTAATTGTTGTATTTTTTATTAATATTAATAATATTTATGATATTGTTGTTTAAGTATATACAGAAATTCTTATTAATTAATATTTCATTAATGTTGCGATATCTGAAACTTTTATCCTTCTTTTTGTTAATGGTAAATAGCTGAACAAATTTTCTGAGATGATTCTGTTTTTTAAGGTAAGCAGAAATTCTGAAAATATGACTTAAGACGAATATTCTTATTCATGTTATTGCTTAATTCTTTTTCAGAGAAGTAGAGAATCTGATGATATTGGGGATGACGGTGAGTTACTTTTCAGTTTTTATGTTTAAATATTTTTGTGTTAATTTTAAGATGTTGAACTAAATAAAAGTCCAAAGAAATTACAATTGATATCTTTTGCAACGATATCTAACATCTTATCAACTCTATTATGAAAGTTAATTTAGTCTATGATGAGGTGATATATTTAAAACAGTGCTTGCACGGATAGCAAAGAATGAATTCTGCAGGCTGAGTAAATGGCACATTGGAGTTGGGTAGGATATAGTATTCGAATGTTCTCCTCATGTCTGGAGACACTTGGCCTAATATATAAGGCTATATAAAGTTCTCTTAGAAGTTACATCATTATCTTATGGTTTTTAACAATAGCATACCGTCAGATGCAATTTTCATTGTTCAAACTGAAAAAGAAGATTTTGAGTAACGTTAGATTAGATTTTCAGAAGATTTTGGGTAAAATTATTCAGGTTGATACGTAATAAAATAATTCTAATAAAGTAAAGAATGAACTAGATCCTAACATTTATTTTAACTTTTAATTAATATTAGTTAATATTATACTGGTGAAGGATTGGAAACAATTAATATGCTAGATTTAAGTGCATCTGCCGAGTTAATCAATAATTATTTGTTGATCGAATTCCTCTGATGTCAATAAAATATAAAAATTGTCTTTATTGTCAAAGTTTTTATGGAAATAAAGGTCGTAGTTCTCAAATGAATAATTCTGATATAAGTTCAAGATGAGCATTTTCTAATTTTAGAAAGTGCAAGAAGAGAAGGATGCCTATATGGATTGCATTTTTTTTTACTATTACGTCTCTTTTTCGAGTTTACTTATAAGGATGCTGGCTTCTGCCGGAATAAGATGTCATAATTATAGGCAATGTTTACCCAAACCATCTGTATATGGCAAAAAAATGTTTGACGTGTAAAATAGTATATATATATATATATATATATAATATAAACATTTCCAGGGATTTAAATAGATCACCTAAACGATAAATGGGGGCAAATGTGACCGACTTCAAAACAGTATGATATAATTCCATTGTATTTCCCCACCAGTTAACTTTTAGCAAATTTCGCCAAATGATGATGAGATTTTGGGTGTCAGCCAAATCACCATATATTTAAAAAAGTTATTTTGAAAGCACGCTTTATATAATTTGATTATAATGTAGGATTTTATATTTTTAATTGATAGAAATTCATTAGCATTATTATAATTTTAATATTTTTTTAATTTTACACCTTTAAAGAAATGTTTGATGCAAAATTAATTACGTAAATGTAGTCTGCCTTTTTAAATTTATATTTTTAAAATATTTTTCTTCCCATTTCATTTAAATTTCAATAAAACGTTATAATGTATAGCAATTGACTTATTTTATGAATTTAAAATTACTCTAGATATGCAAGCATAATCATCTGAAATATTTAAAAAATGTCAACTTATTATTATTTTAACTGCTCAGTCCTTATTGGTAAAGAAGCTAATAATTAAGTGGTTTTTTCAAGAATATTCACTCTCACTTTTTAAAATTGCAGAGCGGTCAGCTCAAAGAAGAAGGTCTTTCGATGAGAGAAGAATACAAGAAAATGTGAGAAGGGAGATAGAAGTAAGTCTATTACAGTCACTTAATCCCACAGAAATCAGCTAATGGGCCTACAGTGTATTGCAATGATATGATCACGTTCACTCAGTGTTTTGACATTTGCGCATAGGTCATAAATGCCTAGTCACCCAAGCATACCGGTGAGAGCCTAGGTCTGATTAGAGAAGTTCATTGGACTTACGGACTGTTTGTAAGAACAGAAAATTTGAAATTCTCTTTCAGGACATTTGTAAATAATAAATTACATTTTATATAGATTCTAGCTGATTTCATATTTTTTCTTAGAGTATTAAATATTATGGAATCTTTGGAACGTCTTCATTGTTTTAAAGAAGATTATTAGGAAAACATTGTTAGGCATGAGGAAACAAAGAGTGGAAATAGAAAAAAACGACTTCGAGAAATCTCTTTATGGCGTATAAAATTTTCCCCTCTTGATAGAAGTAAAAATAGAATGTTATTTTTTAAATCTTTTTTGTAATTTAAGAAGATTCCTTCCGTCAGCATATTTTTTTTATAAAATCAAACATTTTAAATCATTTAGTTGCATCGGGAAAAAATTCAATTATAAAATACACTGAATTAAAATAAAAACTGGAAACTAAACTGTTTCCAATAAATACATACTTCTAAATAATAGTTGCTCGGTGCATAGAAAAAGCATAATTATTTGAATTCAATTATAATACTGAAATGTAATGCTAATTGCATCCAATAGGCCTTTTTGCATCTAATAAGTTTGGCTCTTACATGTATTTTACAAAAATTAAGTAGAGGATTTTAAATATCTATTGAATGAATACATATATTTTTTTGTTTATGCATGCTTTTATTTTGTAATATATCTAGCTATCACGAACTGCGTATATAGATGGATATATAAATCAAATGAAAAGGCTGCAGGGGATTCTATCAATAAAATGTCTATTCATTTTGAAAGGAATGTGTATGTAAATAGAAAATGCGAGTCTTCTCAGTCACCTGAATCAAGTCTTTACATATTTAAAACTAATCGCATTTAAAATATAAACCAGATACAATTCTAAATATAAATTCCTGTATATATCCCAGATGTAACTCATATATATACCAGAAATGTATTCCAGGTATAAAAACCTTCTAGATATACTTTAAAAAATATATAAATCGTCATTTACTCAAAATAAGAAAAAAATGTAAAAAAGTGTACTATTCACATTCTTAGCTACATGCACAAAGTTGTTTTCCTAATTTTAAAAGGCCATGTAACATTGGGATAGTTATAGATATATTTAATTCAACAAAAATAGGTATTTTTATCCTACGAAAGGCTTAAATATATTACTGTCAAAATTTTATCTGAATCAAAATGTACATCTCATATATCTCTTAAAAAAACTAACATAGAACATAAAATATTTCAGGTTTTGAATCCAAAATTGATGTACAAAATGTTGCAAAAACACTCGCAATTCTTTCATAGGCTTAAATGCAAACTGAAAATCCTTATAAAAACAAATGAAATTTAATCAGCAGTTTCAGCAAATTTCATCTAATCAGTAATTTTCAGCAACAGAAATGAATAGACAGTGATATAAGTTTGATTTCTCTGCAATAATAGAAAGTTAAACTATACTTTAAACAAGTTATAAAAAAATATTTTTTTAATCCTACTTCGGTTATTAGGAAAAATTTAGGAAGTTAGGGACCTTTCTTTATTTTAGTTACTTTTTATTTAATAATTACAATAGATGTTTCTTTATTCCACTTTACAATAGAAAGAGAGTTATCAATAGCTTCTGAGACAATGGAACCCTCAGCACCCGAGGGCAAAAAGTCCGGCTTCCAGCTCACATACGTCACAAACTCTTTTTACGGGGTGGACTTCATCCATGCATTTCATTCATTCATCCGCAGACCGTAACTGACAGTTGAACCAGAAAACGATCAGATATTACTCAGTAATCCAGTGGTATTACACTTTACAAGGGAAATATTTTACCAAGACAAAAATTGATAAAAAATTTTAATATTTTTAAATTCTTAATGACAGTTGAGGATTCACAGACAATTGTGACCATACAAAATGTATGAACTATTTACACCAGTTGAGATAATACGATACAAATGAAATTTCTAATTTTTCTTATTCTGTAATATTTTAGCTCTAAAATACTTCAAAATGAATCGGAAAATCGATAAATTAACAATTTTTAAATTTAAATACATCAAACATTCTGAAAATACCCAAAATCTTTTAAAATAATAGACCGAAAACGTGTTAAGCCAAACTTCATTAGCGTGTGGAAAAACAAGCTGAATTCTTTTCTTATTTGGCAATGGGGAAATGAAGATTTTTAGTGAAAAAGTTAGTCTTTAATTAATAAAAAACTAATGAATTAATATTTAAAAA
>JAOUZG010003733.1:46368-63488 GCA_026289955.1 Argiope argentata
TGTAAGAAGAGTGTGAACGAATAGTAGGGATTTAGCTTTAATAAATCATTGATCTAAATTATGTTTAATTAATCTTGCTCCGACATTATTTACGCTAACTGTTTCATAGCTGAAGAAACATTTCTCAAATATTCCTACTATTTGGATGCAGTGTCTACACAAATTGTAAGAGAGAATATTCGAAAATATATATATTCTTTCATATTATCACAAAGCTCCGCGCCAGCCTGAGGGTATGGTCTCGGCTTCGGAAACGGGAGAGCAACAGGTTCAAGACCCAATCTGATTTGATTGCACCAAGGAACCGTCGTGTAAGAGGGTCTGGTGGATGTTGAATCCGTTGATTCCAAATGCTGGTGTGGTGTGGAAATTTATTGAAGGGATAAAAAAACTCGGGCATTATCTTCATCATCTGACCACAATTCAAAATTACGAGGAGCAGTCTGAGAATATTAGAATCCATTCCACTGATCAAAGAATTGAAAAATATATTTTAGTGTAGTAATTGAAATCATTAACAATAAACTATTTCATAAAACGAAAGGGTCAATATGTAATAGATTAACGTAATTTTTATCTAAACTAAAGAGTAATTTAGTTTTATTATTCTATAGATGTTTTCATGTTTAAAGTTATGAAAGCAGATTTACATTTAATTGCTTTTCAAGATGGGTTAGATATCAATTATTCCGTCCGTGCGAGTCATTTTATATTGATTTTTTTTAAATATCTAGTTCAAGATGCAACTTTAAGAAGCCTCTATAATAAATCGCTTCTGTTTTCGATCGGTGGATCGATATTTTTTCCAAATTGAAGCTTTTATTTTGTTAAAATAAAGAATGATAGTGAATTGGTAATTATCGTTAAAATATAATTTTATGGAGGAAATTTTACTTGTATTGCTTTTGACATTTAACATTTGTTATCCACGGATATAGTAAAGGGTATTTAAATATTAAGGAAACGAAAAATCTTTTCCTCTATTATTTTCTATAATTTAGTCGAAAAATAACTTTATTAGAATGGTTTAAATTATTTTGCGCTAAAGCCAATTGTAGAAGATTCGAATATTTTAGAAATATCAGAAACTTTCCGAGTTTTATTAGCTTCTAGCCTGTCAGTAGAAGCAAAACATTACACTGTTAGCTACTTATAAAATTCGTGTGCATAGTTCATTATATATAGCTTTAATTTAAATGTGGGACAGCTCTCATTTTATAAATCTATGTTTCGTTTGATTCTCTTTTTAATTTGCAAGTATCGAGTGAAATAGACTCATCCTTGGATTCTCATTTGGGAATGGTTATTGTCCCATCCGACTAACCTAAGTTTTCAAAAACTCACTATTAATAGATTATTTAAATATTTATTCGATAAAACTGCTATCATCTGGAAGTGATTTTGAGAAAAAGGATATCAGGTTTTTACGTTACGGGTATTACATATTATGAGTAAATAACCAGAAGCTAGAAAAAAATTAAATTCTCTTATTTTAATTTACAAACAAAAATGTTTTAAAAAAGGAATCGTTCAATAGAGATTTCTCACTATTCCTGATTTTTTCTACTGACTAGTTTTCAAGAAAGATTGAATTTTCTTTAATTCGTTTGTTGTTTAAAACACAACAGGTAATTAGAATATAATTTAAAGAGATGATTACGACGTTACAGAAATTAGTTTACGCAAAGAGTAGAGCATGTTCAGAGATATTAAAATAACAAGACTCGCCTATCGCCCTTTATTGTTCAAAATTATTTTTTGAAAGAATGGCGAACGTTGGGAAAGTTTTGCATAAAAGGTTCAATTGAAATGATATGCAACCAATATTTCGGACAAAGCAACTGGATCACCAAGGGCTGGTTTTGATATAAAGTTATGAGAGATTTTTTTCTCTGTTTAATTTTTTTCATCCTTGTGATATCAGGATCCATATTTGTAAAATATATATTTGTGAGAAATAAAACTGTTCTTAATATGTATTCAGAATAATTAAACCTTCGATTTTTATGCTTGTGATACTCATTGAATATTTTTTTTCAGGACTACCTCCGTGAACAGGCAGAACTTGTTGCGGCTGGAGTGGTTGAGGAATTAGTAAGCATTTTTGAGCAATTTATAACACAGAAGCAAAATAATTTTTAAATGTATTATTTAAATAGCCTCAATTTTTCAAATAGATATCACTGAATTCGATAAATTTAAATCATATTTCGCCTTTTACTACTTTGCTAACCAATTAGTAGAATTAAGGGGAAATCGTACATTCCTTTGATAATTAGTAATATCTCATTATTTTTATCACAAAAATTTAAAATTAAATTAAATTTTGATGCCACTTGTAAAATAAGTTTTACATTTTTAAAGTTTAATTTGTCCATAATTAATGTTCATTTCATTTTATAGCTTTTTATGATTGCCTGTATGAATTTTTTAGACTTTTATTTATTAAACTTTGTCGAACAACAATTTTTTAGAGAATTTTTAAAAATGTATAGATATTTGAATAAATGTATTCGAATTTTAGGTCAATATTTACTAAGATACATTTTGAAGTTATATTTAAAGACAAAAAATTATTGAAGATAAAATTTTGTTTTAATAAAAATCACAGGATGTATTTAAATAATTGGATAATTAGATCCGATTATAGTAGGATTATAGAAAGTATCTTTCACTGAAGAGGTAAGAAATGTCATATGCAAAGTCACCATTTGCTAGTGTCAGCAGAATTCGTGCTTTAATCTATACTATACTGAATGCAAACCCTCATAGTTGACGACCCCTTCAACATTAACAAAAATTGATATCTGTATTAGGTTCGTAATATATGGGACATTTATGTTTGAGATAACCCCTCGGTGTGGACCTACTGAAACCCTATAGGTATCTTCAATAAAGAAAAACAAAATTATATGAAGTCACAAATCCTGCCAAGACATTCCGATATCTGAGTGATCCCTGGAATAAAAACTTACTCTCACAACATTATCGAACTGAAAAGTCACTTCTTCAGAAATTCGACAAACTCATCAACAACAGGCAGAGCACCACAATGACGCTATTAGATTTCAAATCTATTATATGAAAGGCGAAAGTCATTACAATTGAGTTATTTCGTAAGAAAATTTAAACACATATTTTTTTAAATTTTTGCAAAAATATTCGGATGAAGCTTGTGGCCCATTTTATTTAATCACCAGTTATTTCTCTCAATTTAAAAAATGTTTACTAAGATAATCTATCATTCAAAATAAATAATGAAGAAAATTATAAATGTCTCGGTTAATGCAAAAACATTGTCTGTGTGTGCCATAGCAAAGTAGAAGATAAGCTTCAAAATGTGTTCCAGTACTGATTTCATAATGATCTGATGTATATAACTGAAATGTTGTCTTTCCCCCTTGCTTACTTAGCCACAGCCTGAGAAACTTATTTCCCGGAGCACTTAGATTAGCTTAATAGAACTCAGATCAATCCAATGTTATCCCACAGAGAAATTATTTTCAGGCAATTTTCTTATAACAATTTAATAAGTTTAATACATTAAAAAAATGCGCCTCTTTTCGTTCATCTTTGGTACGTCATTAAGAATATCTAATTTTCTATGAAATGATATCTTCCATAATGTAAATTTAATCATATGAATCGAGTTAGATATTTTATTTGGATAGTTCTTTTAAAACCAGCGATTCCAGACAAATGTAGAAAGAAAATGCGAACATCAGACGGAGCAATGCGGTCGAGATTTAGTACCATAAATTAGGTGAAATGTTTAAATTTGAATACATTTGTCTTAGTTTGACTGCAGTGAGAACATCGCAGACAATATTTTTCTGCCAGTGGCAAATATTTCACGTTTTTATCTTTAGGGTTTTTTTTAGCTGCAGACTTTGATTTGTTTGTAAATTTGTCCATGAGCATTCGATGAAATTCAGATTAAGGTTTATGTTAATCGAAATTATTTATTATCAATAGGATTAATTTTAAGACTTGCAGCTTCCTAATATATGCTTTGAATAGAATCATAAAGAGTCTTAAAATCTCTGGACTCATTTTCAATTTCTTAATTTTTCAATTGGGTTCGTAGCTTTCCCATAATTCATAAGTGAACTTCTCTAAGGAGGTTTTTGAAGAATATTAAGGTATCATTTGCATACAAGGAGGCAGTACAGTATTTTTTTTTTTCATTTGATGACATATTCTGTCGGCAACAATTGTGGCAGGGAATTAGGAATCAGGAATCATACGAGACCGTTTATAGTAATTCTCCTCTTCAGCAATCAATTTACTGCGTTTTCATTTATGACTATAGTAAGTGTTCGCTGTATCCAACAAAACTGAAATACAGATCTTTTAGTTAATAAAAATGAGCATATAAAGCGTTTATTCCATAATGAAAGCCGTATTGTTAGAATGAAAATTAATTTCATGTTTTTCATAATTCACCATTAATAAATTATTCAAAATCTTTAAATTCATAATAAAATTCGTCATAAAATTTCGTAATAAGTTATATCGAATGAGATACAGCCAATAGAATGGTCTAAGCTGAAATTAAATTTAACTATCCTATAATTGCAATTCTAAACTGTTTCATATGAAATTTCATAAATTTTTTTTCTAAATTTGCAAACGGTTTCTATTTAGGTAGATGATGTCTTCATCCCCAACCCTCCAAGAATGCCAGCGCCGCCACCACCCCTCTCACCTATCTATTCACCTCCTCCTCCTCCACTACCTATGACTCCTCCTCCTCCTCCACCACCACCTTTGACTCCTCCTCCTCCACCACCACCTATGACTCCTCCTCCTCCACCACCTATGACTCCTCCTCCTCCACCACCCATGTCTTCTCCTCCTCTACCTCCTCCTCCTCCACCACCACCGTCTCCTCCTGCAGCAATGTCTACCCCTCCTCCTGCACCTCCACGAAGAGCCCGACGACAACGGAGGCAGCCCCTTCTGGTTCCTGCTGCCTCCTACCCAGCACCTGTGAGTGAAATATTTTCTTATATCATCTACCATGAGATAATTTTCCACTGTCGAAAACTCCAATCTCGATATTTTAATCGACCCATTTAAATTCCAAAATATTTCTTGTTTCATAAATATTTGATTCGAAATTACTGTTCATTAACTGTTTAAATAATTTATTTTAGGAATGTATTTATCAATATTCTATAGTAAGATGAGAAAGAAGTTTGGAAGTTACTAATTAAAAAGGGTAAAATGAAACATTTCATGAAAAATATAATTTTATATTCGGAAAAGTGGAAGAGAATTTCAAAACGCAATATTAAAAATTCAAATTAATATCGCTGCATCTTAATTTATTAAATGTGAGAAATGACACTTAAGAATAATATTTCTGCCAAGAAATCTAAACTCTGCATTTCAAGAGAAAAAATTCAGAAGAGAGGAATGCTGAAAAATTTCAAAATACCGCAGAGAAATGTCTTCGAAATTTCATTTATTTTTATGTTTCACTTATTGGCACACAAAAACTATTAGTTCCTTTAGTGTTAATTCATCTCTTTTTCTCGTAGGTAAAGATTGTAATGAAGATTTTATAGTATTAGGAAATACAAAGTTTGAACTTAATGTTCTGAATAGGTAACGCATTCAGATATACTCGAATTAGATAACAAAAGAGAAATTAGTTCCCGAACGATCCCAATAGGCGGAAATAGTAACAGAAATGCTTTTTGTTTGAATTTCCGGAGAGTTTCACTTAACGAGACTCAACACAAGCAAAATATTGCTCATAGCATCATCTAAAATCCATGACCATTGTTGATGGTTTGTTTTACGAAAACTCATTTCAGGTTTGTTTAAATGCCATTTTGTTCATTTTGAATTCAATATGTTATTAATTCTAACATGTTGAAAAAACTTTCCATATTTTTGGAGCCTAGTGAATATGATAGTCACACATAATTGGAATTTGAATCGCATTCAGCAAAGAAAAACTATTACTGAAGTCTGATGTTTTTATAAATTGTAAATGTTTTCTGTGATGCATATCTCATTTAATTAATTTTTTAATAACAAAATGACCAATATCTGCTTATTTAATCCAAATATAAATAATTAACTTAAAGATTATTTAAGAATCATTCTTAGCGTAAAAGTGTACATAATCCATTTTGTAAGCGTCTCTTTTCTTTATTTTCATGTTTTAAAAATTTACTTGTTCTTTATTTCTGATGCAATACAACGGAATTCGAGTTTTAAATGCTCGTTATGATTAAAAGTATAACAGTATTTAATTCATATTTTGCTAATTGTTTAATGTTTAATAGTGAAAGACTTGCTTCCAATTTTTTAAGAAATTCTTACGATATGAATATTTTGGATTCACAATTCAAACTACATTTATAAAACTTCAGTTTTCAACTGACATGACGGATACTACTTTGAAAGTGAAACCAATTTTTCCACAAATTTTGAAAAAGAAAATAAAGACAACACAATATTCATATTTGTTTTCCTAATTTGTAATTAATATTATTCGATTTTTGTTAAATCGATGACTAAATTGATTTTTTTCTCCTCAGCCCTCCAACAATGCAGAAATAACTTCACGAATTGAAGAGAGACGGAGAAAATTAGCTGCAAAAACCAGACTTGACACATTGTATAAAAAGATACAAGAATACTGCCCTGCGGTTCGCGTCACCAGGGCTCTTTTCGATCGAAGAATTAAGGAACTTATCGGAGATGAGAGCGGTCCCGGGCCCAGCATCGCTTTAGATGCAATCCCGGCGCCAGATTCGCCCAAAGAGGATTTGATGCTCAGGCGATATTCCTTGGCCCATGATGTGGCTATATTTTCTAGTCACAAAACCATCTTGGACCGGGACATATCACTGGCCATCGAATATCTTTGGGCTTGAGCTTGAATCTTTAACTTTCAGTTAAGGATTCAAGTTTCTGACCGTCGGGATGGGCACTAGTCCGATGAGGCTTAAATACGTTCAAAATTCTTAAATTCATTTCAAAATTTGTAATTAGATTTTATTTTTGATTGACAATTTTTTTGTGTGTTTTGGCTTTAATTTATAAATACTGTTGGCTTTATTATATTTGGCTTTTTATTATATTTTATTTTATTTAGCTTTAAAAAATAATTTATTCATTTCTTTTCGCTTTTTTTAAATCAAAAAATAATTTGATTTGCCTTTATTTTTTCATTCAAAAAATGGTTCTCTAAATTCAATTTTTTAAACCTAAATTTATTCTCAGATGACTAGCGGACTGCTCTCGCGCGCGTTTTAAGAGTCAGGGTGGTTTATGCGGTGGGCTTTTATTCTGTTTCGGTCTGTTCTTTATTCTTCTGTTGAAAAGGACCCTCAGCAGGGGGTAAGTTTTTGGTTAGTTTATATTTGGTTAATAGTTTTGGCTTTTACTCCTCAAATGAATTATTTGACCTTCCCTGTGAGTGCATACATGACTTAGAACCCTTCATAGAAACCTGTACCTTCATCCCAGAGTTACTACGGTTGAGAAGAAGCATTTGCCATGCAGCAATTTTTAAATTACTGAACTTGTATTTAATTTTTGTCCATTTTTCAATTGAATATGTGGAAATTAAAAAAAACATTCGGAAGGAAAGTTTATAATTTTTAGTATTCTTTCTTTCTTTTTTTTCATTTTGAAAAACCATTAAAGAGAATTTGGGCTCGCTTCTATAATATTTGCAAATTGGTCATGTTTACTTGATCACAATTCAGAAGATAAAGCTTTTCCTTTTGAAAATTGACCACATTGTTTGACAGCCTTTAATTTGAGAAGTTTTTAAATATTCATTTAAATTCTTGGATTAGAAAACCTTAATTCGTCAATAACCATAGATATAAGTCATCAGCTAAGTTATATAATTCATATAAAATAATAATTTGAAGTAAGAGTACATCAAAAATCTCAATTTGTCAGGGAATTTTTTAAATTGCTGCTGCTTTAATTTAGAACAATGCCTGTTCCCGAAAATTAAGTGAATAGAAAATTTGAATATTTGAAAATTGTACGACAAAGAAAAAGGCTTATCAAAATTAAAATTACTATTAACCATCGCATCGATAATAAAGTGCAATATAAAGTGTCTGTCAAAAGTCAAAAAATAAAATGTAAGGATAAGAATAAAAAAAATCAATACAATCAATTTATTTCGATTTATAAGCAAAAATTTTGAATTTTAAAAGTTTGATACTTTCCGAATAACTGCAATTATTTGATGTTTAAATTTCTATTTCCGCTAATTTTTAAAAATATTTTTCTAACGGCAGAAATTAATCAAATTAATAATTTTTTAGGGATTTATTGAAAATTTGAATTAAGTAATTTGCAAAAATTAATAATCAAACCTCCCTATAAATACAAAAGAATTGTCTTTTCTTTTACCGATCGAAAATCTGAAGCCCGCCCATAATTAGTTTTAAGTTACCTATCCAGTAATATTCTAAAGAAACCAAATTGATTATTTCAGAATCTAAATTCCTTTTACACTTGTTCTTACAAATATTTTATTATCTTAATTTTAAAATGTACAATTTACCGAAAACTGAACGAATTTTATTCGCTTTAACTGAGATATAGAAATGTTAACAACGTTATTCATTTTTTTTTCTTGTAATATTCGCTAATTTTTGCGAACTTGCGATAAACGAGATATTATGTATTTGAAACTTTTACATGCAAGTTCTTTTTGTCCTGATATTAAAAATGAAACAAATATTAATGTGTAAATTTATTTTTAATCCTTGCTTATCGACGAAATTTCCGTAGGACAACTATTTTTGCAAATTTGTTTCTAAGATATTGCCAACTTGTGCTACAAACCCTTCGAAATGCTTCTAAAGATTCGAATTTTATTTCTATTCAATTTAGAATGTTCTCTAAATTTATAATCACTAATAATCAATAATTTACAATCACTTATAAATTAAAGATGGTGAAAAAAAACGAAAGTAATTTCGAAATAAAATAAAAACCATAAAATGTATTAAAATAATAAATTTTTAAGAATATATATATTTTTTTCGAATTGTCAGCTAACGTATCGTTCTAAAGCCAAAAGGGTTTTAAAATATTAGCTAATAATTCTTCCTGGTTGCAGATGTGTCAAACAATAGTGCATAACAATCCTAACAGACCAATTCTTAAAAGTTACCTCAAGGTTTCCGCCGAATCTCAATTTCAAACTGAACTCAATCAGTTAATCATTAGATTGTTTCATTTCTGGCTTAAAGAAGTGTAGCTTGATGGAAAATGTACCTTAAGTGGTGTCTATTTAATTTTATTTATTGTTCCGGTTATTTTTTATATTGATTTTAATTTTATATAATTTTATCGTGTTAAAATATTTTTGTTGACATAAGGAAATTTCTTTGTATGTATTTTATAGGCTTGTTAATTTAAATAATCATGAAATATCTCAAAAAAGGGGATTGCAGTCGTTTGTTTTATTTAATGTAAAAAGTCAAATAAAAATGAAATTAGGTTTAAAAATATTTTCACATAAAATAGTGTTTTTTACTTAAACGCTTTTGCTTATTAGATATCGACAAGATGAAATTTACAACTTTTTATGTAATGAAATGGGTTTAGAACGGAATCTTTAAATATTAACTTTTCAGTTTTCAGAGGTAGTTCCTAAACTGTAAAAAAATATAAAAGTATTAAATTCGAATTTATTTCTGTATGCTTTAAAGGTTCATATACTGAGTTTTATCAAACCACATTTTTGCGTCTAATTATTGAATAAATTTATTTTCACTTTCATTATGTAATAATAAACTCATAAGACATAATTTAGTGTTATTCGGTAATATATAAACCTATATTTCCTGAAACTTCATCCTCTGATGAAATTATTATTAACGTATATATCTGTTAATTACTAGTCTTAAAAAAGAATAAAAACATTTTTTGTTGTTAAAATTAGGAAGATGCCAAAAAATCATCGATTTTTATATTGTATATTATTATTTAAAATATTCTATTATGCTAAACAGCATTTAACAAATAATTTTTTTACAATCTACAACTATATCTGATATAAATATTGTAGAATGAATACGCCTTAATTCAAACAACCAGGAGATTTTTCTGCCTGGCCAAATACTTAAAAATATCTTCACACCAATAAAGTTGCCTACAAAGAAAATAAGAATAAAATACTACCTAAAAATATTAGTTACTTTATCAAAGTGTTTAATAGTATATACTAGAATACATATTTAGATAAATAAATATTAGATATAATTATTAGAATAAATTACGACAGAAATTGTGCAATTGTTCTGTTAAAAATATCTTTAAAAAATTCATGTAACATCAATGCTTTGAATTTCATGAGTAATAATAATAATAAACTAGGAATCCTTATTGCTTCTGTAAAAAGTGAAAACTTTATGCACATGATCAAAGTTAGAAAATAATAGAAACCGTTTTGATATTTGTGAATATGGGTTTGAGATTAACATATAATTTAATGAAGTTATTGAATATCATAAAAAGGATTTAAATATGGATAATAATTCACTCTCTGATGAGAACTCATAATGTCATAGTAGAAACTTGCTGTTACATGACATAAGGCAAGAATTTAATTCATGCATTGTCTCAAATGTTCTTCACCTTTCAAAATAAAAATATTTTAGTTCCTTCTTCTCACGGAATAGAGGAATAATAAAGTTAAGCACAATTCCATCCATTCATGAGCTCATTGCTACAAATATTTTACATCGCTTTCCAGAAAAACGACACGTTATCAAATGCTCCTTTCCTGGAAAAGCTAAGTCACTTCTCTTTTGCATTTATGAAGCGTACTAGCTTCCTTGTAGGGATAATTGTTTGAAAATGCATATTATTCGATCCAATTTTTGAATATTTTGTATCTCCTTTTCTATTTTTTTTCAGTATTCGCATTAAAAAAAAACTTTATTACTATGGGTATGATTTTTCCCCGTAAGGGCTGCAAGAATCATTCAGTGCGAGAATCGCACTCATTTTTTTTTAAAAAAAGTGTAAAACAAATTATTATATTAGGGTAACCAATATAAAACACCCCTTGTATTAAAAAAGTCATTCGGTCCAAATTGCCTTATTTTCTAATCTAGGACGACAGTGAGACTGATTTGACACCTTTTCCGAAATTAGATTTTTGATTGTAAAGAAGTGCTACTACAAAAATGTCAATTAATGCCATATTCTTCCGATATGCTCTCAAAGTATGGTTTTTCTTTCTTTTACTTTGTGTGGGACTCAGACACAAACTTTTGAGTCTAATACTTGTTTTGTCATTTTTTCCCCTTTAAAAGCAGCAGAAATAAAAACTCTGTGCCATGATATGGTACGAATTAGTCGTTGACAGGATGCTGCTTTCCACCGGTTACGAGTTAACTTGAATCTGTACAATACCTTTAACAACGAAAACCTAATTCATCCAGCGATTTTCTGCCTCCGAGAGGCTTTATTCGTAATGCGAGAGAATTAAAAATTATTTCCCTAGTGTGGTTTCCTATCATCGTGGAAATTCCTGTATTCATTAATACTTGAATGCACATTACAAAAAAGCGTAATATTTCCATTGAAAAGGCAGACTAAACTAATACTCGTTACCAAGACTTGGATCCATGTCGTTTTGGAAATCGGTATTAAGTGCATTACCATTTTGGCAAGTTAACGGAAACAATTCTATATTTTGCAGAACTTTTTCCCAGTCGCAAAGAAATCATGAATTATTGTTAGTATTCAAATTTCTTTTCTTGATCGTGGTTATGATAGAAAAATTCTTGATGATCTTTACAGAAAAAAATCCATTTAAATATTGCCTTTCTTCATATACAATTTTTCCGTGAGTGTTGAAAAAGTATTAATTTGTAGCTCATACTAGGCTGCATTTCATTAAGAGCAATAAAACTAAAAATTTTCTATACCCACTTGGCCCTCTTTCACAATTGAAATCAATACTTGAAAGAAATTAGTTTGGCGTCCCTTAGCAAAAAATACTTTTCATTCCCTTTTCTCCATGAATAAAGAAAAATGGTTAATTTCAGTGTTTCTTTCTCGTTGGTTTTGAAAGGATATGCTGTAACAAATCTTTACAGTTTACATTGAAAAATAATTCCACAGACTGTCTTTTCGTATGAATTAATAAAGAATGGCTGTTTTGTCGACGTTTCAAGCCTCCGTTTGATCTCGAATGGAAATATTGGTGCCAGTTTTTTTCAGTTTACATAAAAACACTATTCACTAATTTTATTTTAATATTTTATATTCTACGAACAAGTATCATAAAAAAAATTCTAAAAATAAAATCAATTTTGCTCTTTTTAGTCTCTGTAAACACAAAAGAAAAAAAAACTGTAGCCTTCAATGTGCCTCTATACACTTTCCTTCCAAAAATTTATCGTGGAACTAATGTTTACAGTAAGTGTAACTTAAAAATTGAACTGGGTGGCATTTCATATTTACTTTCCTGCAAAATGGCAAGAAAAGTAACATCCTGCAAACTTGGTTTCACACAATTTCATTTTTAAAATTATTTTCCGTATTGTATCATTTTACGGAAAAGTTGATACCTCCATGGTATGGATTCTTTTTTCCGGGGGAACATTCTGACATATTAAATACTGACATAAAATTAATAAACTATTTTTCTTTTCAACGATGATGCAGTAGAAAGGGATATTTTCTGTTCTGACATTGTACCTTTTCATAGTTGACGTGAATATTTCAAGAAAAATAATTTAGCTTTCATTAAAAAAAAAAAAAGCGTTAGGTTCTCTTTTCTGGTTGACTTCAGAATTGCATTTTCTTCTGGATATTCTTCAAGAAATCTCTAACTTTGACATTGAAATTTTTTTTCACTGAATGCCAATCGGCTTTTTTTTCCCGAAAATCAGTAGAAATTAAAATCTAATATTTTGATATGAAATTGTTTCCATGTTGAAAAAAATGAAGCCATAAAATCATTTTAAAGGCTTATATATATATATATGTTTAGTGCACATTTGAGGACTCTTTTTCTGATTAATTAATGAGCAATGGCTGCTTTGTTGAAGTTTCCTGTCTTCTGATCCCGAGTGGAATTCATGGAACCAGTTTTTACAGTTTATATATAAAAAAACTAGCTGTACCCGCTCAGCGTTGCTGTGTTGCTTTATTTTAGTAGTACTTGTAGGTGTATAACATTTTTTATTTTTCTCTAAGTAGCAAGAACAAATAAATTTGATGGTTTTCCAACTCGGGAACACCCAACTTACAGCTGTCCGTGTGAGAAGCACGGATTTATCAAATTTAATCACCTAATTGCAATGATTGTCCCTGTGCTTTGTTAATTGTCATTGCAAAGGCTAGTAGTACAGGAAACTGTAGACGTTTGAATTCACACGGATTATCCTTTGGTATTATGGAAATGTGTAGTAATAGCCCATGTTTCCCTTTGTTTTCTATTTAAAATGGTTGCCTCAATTATGTTCATTAATGTTTTTACTGATAGCATAGTCGTGGTGGATTTATATTTCGTAGAAGAATGATTGGGGAACCAATGTTGAAAGATAAGATATGCGGTGTCATTCCTTGAATCCAATGAATTGTTGTTGTTCTCGTGTTCATGGATCTGCAGTGACATCAAATTATACCGAAAGTCCTGATCACAGCCGCTGAATGAATTTAAATGCCGCTCCAGTGAATTTAAAAATTTTATTGGATAATTAACTGATTCATCGTGATTGACAACAGTATCTATGGATTTATATGTTGCTTCTTCATCAGGTATTTTCTTTTGAATTGTTCAGTTTATTAAATGCACATCAATGTTTTTGGCTGCCAATATAGCACGCTCGCTCACCCATTGATTATTTTCATGTTTCTGAGATAAATTTGGAAACTATTTGGCTATCAATTCATCAGTGGATTTCACGATGTGACAAAAGTTTTCTGGCAATGTGTGGATTCGTCCATTTCCATTTTAACCCTTCCCAATATCTAATAATTGTTTTGCAAATCGTTCAGATGATTCATCTTGTTGCAATTGAGCACGCATATTTGTTTTTAAAGATATTTTCTCTACCTACCGCCATAGCACTAATTATATGAGAGATGCATTCAATACATCTGCAGGTGTTGAACTTAATATAACTGGTAGAGATTGTCGAAAATAACCAGTTAGCAAAATGATTGCACCACCAAAGAGCTGCTCATTTCCTCTCAAATTTTTCAATGCCTAATTTAGTGTTTCCAAGGATTTCTTTTGTTCCATATTGCATTCATCCCATATTTTAAGCTGACATGATCTTAGTACTTTTCCCATTCCAGAATATTTGCTAATATTACATGTTGGAGTTTCAATTACCTGCATATTTAGTGGCAATTTCAATGCTGAATATGCTATTCGACAACCGTCCAAACGAGTAGCTGCTACACCGGATGATTTGATAGCAAGTGCAATAATTTTTTGTGATCTCACAATTGACTGAATAATTGAAATAAAAAAAGTTTTGCCACTGCCTCTAGGTGCATCAGAAACATAAACCACAACTCTTTTTAGATATTGCATTTATAATTGTGTCATAAGCTATTCGTTGTGCTAAGACCAATTTCGGCAGATTAATCTGAACAAATGTTTTACTTCATTAACATCGAAATGCTTTTCTCGTTGTATATCATTGCATATGACGATCGGAAACGTCATTACCAGATCTATTGGGAGCATTCAATCCCAATTCTGCCAGTGATTAGTTAGCTATTGTCAAACATGCATCCTCAATTAAAATCAATGTTTCATTGTATATATTTGATGTAAATTGATGAGTGTTGGGATTATCATTCAAAATGAATGACTTCAAAATGAATGAAGTGTTCAAAATGAATGTACTTCAAAATGAATGAAGTGTTGGGATTATCATTCAAATGAAATCGTACAGTCTTTATATTTTCCCCAAAAATGCTTTGGATTAGCCGGAAAAAATGTAGCTGGTATGATGGAAAATAGTATACTTATCTGCTGTGGTTGAACTGTATTAAAACATCAGCGAGTGAAATATCCCAATGAACATCGTATTCAAAAAGATTTAATTTCTGACAAGCCTCACGAAATATAGCACACACGTGACCATTGACTGTTTTTAATTCTTGGAAAGTTATGTTGGTCCATGAACATTGATTAATAATAAACTTAGGTAAAAGCATTCTGCTCACTGGATGTACAGTGAACAGATGACCCAGTGCCTCTATGGAATATAAATGTAGGTGTCCGTGTCCTGCTTTACCATGTTTGCGACGCTGAAACTTTCTTGTTGATATATTATACGTAAAATAAGTTGGTACTTCAGAGTACAGTAGTGTCCTTGCAAAAGTACCTTTCTACATAATGGGAAAAATTCAGTTAATGTTGTTGGCGTTGGTGACATTACTCTTGCACGTACATTTTCTGATTTACAATACACACGCTGTCCATTTTCAAGATGAACTGCTAAATGAGCAGCCGTTGGATATCGCTCATGAATGGAAAAGGATAAAATGCGCATGCAGCCTCATTGCTACTTATGTAGTGTTCCAGTTAATATTGGGTGACTTCATCGTTAAATGCCGTTGTATTTTGCAATGCAAAAAGTGCCATTTCGCTTCCTTTGTTCACATATTTGAAAATATATTTAATAGCTTTCACTGAATTGCAGTACTCAACATTTATGTGTGTTATACGATTTTAGTAGTAATTGAGACCATGGTACTACTATCCAATGATTATCACCATCAATAGTACTGTTGAGTATTTATAGTTTAATGGATTTTCCACCATCTTCGACAGATTGTCGTCGATAGATTGGATGTCCATCATTGCCTGTAGTAGATTCAGCAAATAAGTCTCTAGGATACCGCTTTGTGCACTTTCCATCTGAAATGATTGGTAAATTATTATTTAGTGAGCCATGAATTATATTTTTCGAAACAATATCGTGCAAATCTTTATCAATTTCAATGTCTGGTATTTCTACAGAGGTGATTTCATCAATTCTGTTTGACGTTATCATTTCCATCATCCATATGAAAATATGCTCATGTGGTAAACCTGTTTTTTGCCATTCAATGGAATACATCCAACAGCACGTCTCTCCAAATACATGGCGTTCGACAATAAAATATATTGAAGAATTTAATTTTGTTTAAATACACTGCCGAAATATCATGATGATCTGATGGTGATCGATTGTCCAGTTAATAAAAGCTCCCTTATTTTATCCCATGCAGAGTTACATTTGAATGTGATGAAAAAATCTGGATGACCATATGCACGAACTTACGTCATTGCATTCTGTGCATATCCATGCATGTGTCTTGGGCTGCCTGTAAATATGGATGGTAAAATAATCATTTTTCCCAATTCACTGAGATTACCACTATTCACAACTACATCACGTAAATGGAGGTACTTTTCAGAACGCAATTTGACTTTGATTTAGTCGTATGTAGAGGAGTCTTTCGCTTTCTATTTTTGCTTACATGTCAACAATGCATTGATGAATTAATTTTATGCATTTCAATATATGGTTATCAGCATTCCCACGAATCATCGTTCGATATGCATAATAATTCATAAAACTGACCTTTTTGTTAATGTCCACAATAAATGTAGGATTTCTCAAATTAATAATGAAATGATATCCATGCTCTCCTTGCCAGAATAGAATGGGATATTGCAATGCATCATATGAATGATGCGTTTCTGATACTTTTTGGAAGATGAAGAATTATATCTCGATAATTTAATTTTTCAACTATGACAATTACCACCTCATCAATTGTTGGTGCGTTGAATTGTCTTCGATGTTGACCAATAGGTGTTTTATTTGCTTTTATGATTACTTTGTAATCTTGAGATGTCCTTTGTTCAGTGGTGGTTTTAAATTATTTAGTTAATTCATAAGATTGTTCAAACAAATTTTATAATTCATTGACAGTCTCTTGTTTAGTACTGATATTCAGTTGGCGCCATCAATTGATTTATTGGTCATTATTTTCCATTAAATATATCTGAAGATATTTGTGATCAGAATTTAGCTAGGGTAGTAGTGATCCAGAATGGTGACAAACTTGCCATTGTACTTTAAATGTTG
>JAOUZG010003733.1:70167-111129 GCA_026289955.1 Argiope argentata
TGAAAAAGATATTTTGGAGGTATTGGATATAAATTGCAAACAGGACTTATTTCCCATGTTAATTGTTGGCATTGGTCTTTTTAGGTAGAAATTATTTATAAATGGAGACTCCAAAGAATATACAGTAAACTCTCGCTACAACGATACCCGATACAACAATAACTCCCTCTACTACAATAATGTTTTGTGGTCCGGCGATTTTGCATATTAACTAATGTTAATATCCCCTCAATATTTCGATATTCTCTAGAACAATAAACCTCTGTAAAACGATTTTTTCAATCTAAATTTCAGTATTATTTTCTCCCTTTATAGTAATATTTTGATTTTCAAACGCTTTTTTTTCGTTTTCTTTTGTTATTTTTTCCGTCTATTAAGACTCATTGTGGATATTCAACTTATCCCTGAATAAATAGCTATTGTTCAGATTTCAAAACTGATGGAGACCACCCTTTTGGGAATTGGAGTGGGTGAGGGGGGGTGAAGTGTAAATGTATGCCTAGTCTCATTTCCTAGTAAGCTTTGGAATTCGGATAAGGTTTAAGGACATCTGGACCTGTCTTTTCACCTTGTCACAGAACAAGTGCCCTTTGTTAGAGGAACAGAGGGAGATGGAGGCGGGGTGTTGTTAAGCGACGTACTAAAAAGTGAGTTCAAAGGTTGTTTTATTAGTCTTTAACGATTTTGAGCTCTAGGCGAAACATTTGGTTTAAACTTTTCTTTCTTTCAAGCGATATTGTTCCCTAAAGGCCTTATCACACGGTGAAATGTCGCCAGCCCTTTTCCGTTTCTACCCTCAAAAACCGGTCAAGCAAGTTTCATAATCGACAACTTATTCGAACAAGTTCGAAAATTTTATCGAAAATATTTTCCCCAAACGAAATTCAACAAATCATGTGAAACTTTTAAGTGACGTCACTTTCCTTGTCGTTTGCTGAGGGAAAGCGCCGAAAATATTTTGCCGTGTGATCAGGCCTTTAGATGGCTGGGCGAAAGCAACTATCTTTTCGAGATAAACTGAAATTTATCAATGATATTGATGAGGGAATGAAGCAGATTGATGCGGCTAAGAAACATGGATTATCGCAATCTACAGTTGCAACCTTCCTAAAGAAGAGAAAGCAAATCGAAGATGCTGTAACTTCAAATGAAATTAACCCAGAGCGAAAACGACTGAAGGTTGCGACAAATGAAAACATTGATGCTGCTGTTTTAAAATGGTTTCAAGAGATGCGAGCAACAAATGTCCCAATAAATGGGCCTTTATTATGTGCAAAAGCACGGAAATTTGCAGCAATGCTAGGGAACGAAACTTTCAAAGCTAGCAATGGTTGGTTAATGCGTTTTCCGAGATCGTCATGGAATAACTTTCCAAGAAGTTCACGGAGAGAAAAAGTCAGCCCCTATAAACGATGCAAATGAATGGCGGCAAAACAAGATGAAAGAAATCTTAGAAAAGTATGCTCCAGAAGACATTTATAATGCAGATGAAGCTGGGCTGTTTTTCCACCTCCTACCCGATCGAACATTGGCATTCAAGGGTGAAAAGTGTTATGGAGGGAAGAAATCAAAGCAGAGACTGACTGTTCTTCTGTGTACAAATAGCACAGGAACGCATAGAATACAACCTCTCGTCATTGGTAAATCATTGAAACCAAGGTGCTTTAAGAACGTGAAAAGTCTTCCCGTGGAGTATAAAGCAAATAAGAAGGCTTGGATGACGTCTAAACTTTTTTCCGAATGGTTACAGAAGTTAGACAATGAAATGAAGAAGAGAAAGAAAAAAATCGTTTTGTTGATAGATAACTGCAGTGCTCACACGTCATTTCCAAAGCTACAAAATATCGAAATAGCTTTTTTCCCTGCCAATTGCACTTCAATTTTACAACCACTTGATATGGGCATAATTAAGTGCTTCAAAGGATATTACAGAAAACGGTTGGTGGACTCCCTACTTGTAAACTTTGAAAATAAAGTAGAAGACCCTTTCAAAGCTGTAAATGTCAAGGAAGCGTGTCACAATATTGCTGGAAGTTGGTGGGAAGTAACAGAAAAAACCATTCGGAATTGCTGGAAAAAGGCCGGTATTTGTGTTATGGAAGATAAGAAATCTGATAATGATGAAAATTCCATAGACAATGATCTCTCAGGTGATCAAGAATGTGTTTTGCACATCAAAAAATCCGTATCCCAACTTGAGGAAACAAGCGGCAAAAAGTTTGGAATTAGTATAGAAGACTATTTAACAGCAGATGATGATCTTATGGTTTTCGCAGCAAGTACTGATGAAGATATTCTCTCTGAAATTACTGATGAGATAGGAAACAATGATGAAGAAGATGATGATATTGATGATGATGATAATACAAGTCCATCGCAATCCTTATTGTCATCCCAGGAAGCTCTTCAATCCGTGAATTCTCTACGGACATTTTTTTCAAGCCTTCCGTCGACAAATGAAGAACATTTTCGTGCACTAGACTCAATGCATACAGTATTGGTGAACTTAACAGTTAAAAAATGAATAAACAAACAAAAATATTGGATTATTTTCAATAAAAAGTGTTTTAGGTATGTGAATATTTATGTGCTTATTTTCTGAATTTATCTCTTTTTTTAGTATTTAAACCACTATTATTAGTATTTTACAAATTAATTTCTTCTAAATATAGACTTAAAAGTAGTATGTTATGCACCTTAAACTAATAATAATAAAAAAACTCTTATTAAATGCTCAAAATATGTGGGCCCTCGATATAACAATATGCCTCTCTACAACAATATACTTTATTTGGTCCCTAAAATATTGTTGTAACGAGGTTTCACTGTATAATGATAAGGAATCATTAGTTGATTTGAAAATGAGATTTTGTAAGTTTGGCAAGAAAATTTAAAACTTGATTGATTTGAAATGTTAATTCGTGGCTTTTGTACTTTTGAGGTAGTATTTATTGAAATATGGAATGAGAAAGCTATATAAAATGGAGTGGAATCATTGGTGTTACAAATGAAATTTCTTTAGGGGTATATTTAGAGGCTCATGATGTTAGAACAAAGTTTGGTGGAAAAAATCATAAGACATTTGATCAAAATAAGACATTTGAAAAACATTAGGATAAAACATGGTAAATGTAGTTTTAAGTTTATTATATTTTTTTCTTTTTGTAAAAGTTTTACAGAAATAAATAAAAAATGACACATTAAATGCTAACTCAGAGTTTAGAGGCTCATAATGTTAGGACAAAGTTTGGTGGAAAATGGAGGTTTGGAGTCTAACTTAATGAAATATTGTATTTTAAAAAGATATTTTGGAGGTATTGGATATAAATTGCAAACATGACTGATTTCCCATTTTAATTGTTGGCATTATTCTTTGGAGGTAGAAATTATTTATAAATGTAGGGATGGTCGGTTTGTTGGTTTGTCTGTTTTAGTGGCACAAGAGCCAAAAAAAGGCCATACTGCGCCATACATTTGTTCAAATAAGAAGACTAAAAGTGTATAAAAATTTCAAAAGCATAATTTAGAACAAACGATGCAAAAAATCAATTAAAAAACTGTAAAAAGACGATGATGATTGAATCAATATAAAACAAGAATCAAATAAGGTGATAAATTCCAATTGCTTTTAAAAACTTAAAAATGTTTTTGGGTGGACTTTTCCCCAAAAGAGTTTGCACATCCAAGGATGAAGAGTTAAAAAATTGTAAACGATGGAGATTAAAATCGGGGCATTCAATAAAAATATGACGTATAGTTAAAACAACCTTACATTTTGAGCACAAAGTGTGTGATTACCGAATAAAAGATATTTGTGGGTTAAGCGAGTGTGTCCAATGCGAAGTCTAGTCAATTTGACATCGAGTTCCCGCACTGAATGACAAGGTCAAACTGTAATGTCTGGTTTTATAAAATGGAATTTGTTGCTAGTCTGATGATCCCATGATTTCTGCCACTGAGTATACAAATGATGTGTAAATGAATTCCTAGCATCGCAATATGGTGTTCTCCTCGTCAAAGGTAAAGTTGGTGTTCTTGCAGCGTTGTCCGCCTGCTCATTTCCTACGATTCCAACGTGACTCGGAATCCAGCAAAAAAGGATGTCAAAGTCCCTATTTTTTAGGTTTTTTAAAAGGTCCAGGATTTCTAATGCAACCGGGTGGATGCGAGTATGAAAATTAGAAAGTGTTTTTAAAGAGCTCATACTGTCATTATAAATGCAGAATTTGCGTTCAGAACAAAGGGATATTTTTTGTAAGGCATAAAGTATTACTAGCAGTTCGGCAGAAAAAACCGAAAAAGATATGTGCAAATTGTAAGTCAGAATTTGTGTACCTAAAACGATACCACAACCAACATGATAATTTGATTTAGAACCATCTGTGAAAGCAGGCAAATACGTTGAAAACTGACTGCGATGAGAGCTAAAAGGTTTTTGAAAGATAACAGGGGTCGTTGTCCACTTATCAAACCCATGAAAAGGGTTTAAAAACGAGAAGTAAGGGATGTCCCAAGGAGGAAATAAGAAGGGATCAAATATTTGAATATTTACATCACAGAGATCCGAATCATCAAGGAGTAATTTAACTCTCTCACGAAAAGGGAGAATGTGAGAGGGTCGAGCCATGTAAAATCTTCGAAGGCGGACAGGAAGCACCAAGGAGTGCATCGGATGGTTCTGTACAGATAACGCTTGGAGGTAGTATTGAACAGACATTTTTTGTCGTCGTAAATTTAATGGCAGCTGGTGACAGACAACGTAGAGACTCTCAACTGGTGAGGTTCGAAATGCCCCTGAGCAAATTCTTAAGGCAGAGTGGTGTATGGTATCCAATCTGCGTAAAACCGAAAACCTTGCAGAACCATACACCCATAATCAATGCGTGATAGAATAATCGCTTCGTAGACACTAATTAAAGATGTGCGATCCACTCCCCATGTGGTTCTTGAAAGTACTTTTAGAATATTCAATGACCTGTCAACTTCTTCCGCAGATGTAAGACATGCGGAAGGAAAGTGAGCTTACGATCGAGTATTATCCCTAAAAATTTAATTTCCTCCACTACTGGAATCATTACAGTTTGAATATAGACTATAGGATCCAAATGAATCCTTCTCTTTCTACAAAAATGAACATATTTGCTTTTTTCAGGAGAAATCGTGTGTCCATTAAGATCACACCAGTCAGTTAGCTTATTAATAGCAATTTGCAGTTGCCGCTCAATTGAGCGCATATTGCTGCCTTCACAGGAGATCATAAGATCATCCACATAAAAAGTGCTTTGAACAGATGAAGGTAAAACGTTAAGAATTTGACTAAAATGAAGGATAAAAAGTGTTACACTGAGGATACTTCCCTGAGGAACCCCCTCAGCTTGAATAAAAGGATCAGAATAAAAATTTCCAATTCGGACACGAAATGATCGTAAAGATAAAAAAATTCTTTAAGAAAATAGGCAAATTTCCCTTAAATCCAAAATTTAAAAGATTAGAAAGAATGCCAAAGCGACAAGTGCGATCGTAGGCTTTTTCTACGTCAAAAAAGATAGCCACAAGATAGTTTCGACGCACAAATGCGTTGCGTATTTGGGTCTCTAGGAGAACAATATTATCATATGATGAACGTCCTCTACGAAAACCACTCTGCAACTGCGGAATACATGCCCTCCTTTCCAATTCGGAAACAAACCTATCATTGACCATGCGCTCCAATATCTTCCATAAGCAATTTGTGAGTGCAATAGTTCTGTAGTTTAGAGGATTAGATGAATCTTTACCGGGCTTAAGGACTGGAATGACAATAGGTTCATGCCATTGAGTGGGAAATTTTTGTTCACTCCAAATGCGATTGAATAATAATAGCAGATTGGATAGGGAACGTGTGTTCAGGTGGCGAAGCATGTTATATGAAATTCCATCCAGATCGGGGCTGGTATCGTGTACTTCAGACAGGGCTGAAAGCAGTTCATACATTTTAAATTCAGAGCTATATGGAAGGGATCTTCTGGTAGAAAAACGCAAAATCTTTCGTTCTGTGCGATTCTTTACGGTCATGAAAGTAGTCTTGTAGGAATCAGCAGCAGAAACCTGTGCAAATGCTCTACCGCGAGAGTATTGACAACGTCTGTAGGAGAAGAAATCGTAATATTTCCGTGTTTCAGCACAGGAAATGAAGAATCATTATAAATCGAATTCACTGCTTTTACCTTCTTCCAAAGTAATTTGCTCCCCTCAGGGGCTCACCTACTATAGGTGAGTACGGGTGTCCCAATCCCGAGGTTCCCAGGGATCTTTATTCCCTTTATGTTTACTCTCCTCTGCGCCTTATGCTGTCTGCTTGATCCTTCTTTCCCTCGACGGCAAGCGAGGGAGCTCTCCATGAGAAGCTGTCGCCGCTCTGTTTGATTCTTGCTTCTTATGGACAGCCAAAGTCCCCACGTGTTGGCCGTGCGTGGTAACCCATTTGAGAGACGGGTGGTGCATTGTGGTACCCAATGTGTCAATCGGCTGGTTGCTAGCCACCTGAGTGGTTAGTCTGCTAGGGATCAAGCGAAGGGGTTACTCCTTGGGCTTGGCGTTAAGGGCGGTCACTGTCCCCGGGGGTAACTCTGAGAGTATAGGTACTGATTAGCACTAAGGTGGATGCCGAGGCTAGAAATGACCAGAGTCCGGTAATTGCCTTCCCTTGTTGGGCTCCGTGGCGGGCGGTGCCGTCGGAACCGAAACATTTTTCATATCATATGGGCGCTTCCAAAAAGGGTCCCTTCAGTGGGCATCGTAAAGTCACAATTTCTGCAAATAATCATGACCATTTTGACAGGTTTTTTGTCATAAAAAGAATTTCCGACAACAAAGAAACTTTTGAATCAGTCTCTCCATTTCTTGTGCAAAAGGCAATAAATGCTACAGTCAGTGATGTTGCATCGATCCGAAAGATGAGATCTGGTGACTTGCTTGTGGAGGTTTCTTCCCGCAAACAAGCACAGCAGATAGAAAAACTGAAATCCTTGGCAACAATAAGAGTCTCTGTGACCCCTCACCAATCTTTGAATAGCTCTAAAGGCGTCATTACCTGCGGTGAAATACTAAATCTTCCCGTAGAGTTAATAATTTCTGAAATGGAAGCTCAAGGTGTTACACACGTCCTTCGAATTTCTATACGACGTGACGGTCAGCTACTTGAGACTAAACATCACATCCTAACTTTTAAAACTCCTAAATTACTGGAGTATGTTTATGCTGGCTATATAAAATTACCGGTGAGGCCATACATCCCAAACCCACTAAGATGCTTTCAGTGCTAGCGCTTTGGCCACTCTAAATTGAATTGCCGCGGGTCTCTTACTTGTGCCCGCTGTGCAAAAAAATCTCATGATAGCCAACAGTGTACCGCACAAGAGAAGTGTGTAAACTGTGGAGGCGATCACCCATCATATTCTCGCTCTTTTCCACCCTGGACACTGGAACGAGTGTTTTTTATCTTTTACCATTTGATTGGCGCAGTATAGCCTAATATGGCTCTTGCGCCAATAAACCTCACTCACTCAACCAACCAACCAACGCTGGACACTGGAAAAGCAAGTCATGACAATGAAGTTCAGGGAAGATCTATCTTATCCCGAAGCCAGACGCAGATTTAAGGCACAAACCCCGACTCCAGGTGTTAGTTATGCTTCAGGATTTAAAAAAAAAATACTGTGAAAATTGTCATTGTGATCAATGTCTAAAACTTTCCAAAAATACATCAAACCCTGAAAAAACATCCGATTCTGATACTGAAAATTCTCTGAAAGCTAATGATGATACTTCAAAACATGTTAGAAGGAAATCAAAATCGCAGACATCGCTGACGTTAAACCTTGCCAAACGTGGTCTTACGCAAAAGGATTTAAGAAAGAAACTGAAGAATTCAGTGTTAAAAAATTCCGTCGCATTGGGGCTAGCGACGCAAGGCGTTGTCCATAAGGACTTACAGTCTATATTTGGAGACACGCTAAATAGCCCCGATATTAAACTACATCCATCTGAGGATGAATATGAGCTTAGTATGAGTTGCGAGGATCAGGCAACTCCAACAAATGTTAATTGTCTCTCTCCTCATAAACCTCTCTCTTAATGGGTACTTTCTTCTCTTGGAATTGTCGCGGCATTCGTCCCAAACTTCATGAAGTTAAATCAATTTTAAACAAATATCATCCCATCTGCTTTGGTGTTCAAGAAACATTCTTGACACCCAACATTTCCGTTCAATTGCGTGGATATAACTGTGTTCGGAAAGATGCAGATACTGGAGTTCACGCTTCTGGTGGTGTCTGTATCTTTATATCCAATTTATATCCGAGCACAACTCTTAACTTGCATACTTCTCTTCAGGCTGTGGCTGTGCAAGTTCATACAAAAGCACTGGTTACAGTCTGCTGTATTTATCTTCCGCCAAGTGATGTAATCTGTCAAAGAGATCTCGATAATTTAGTGGACCAACTTCCTTCACCTTTTATATTATTTGGCGATTTCAACGGCCATAGCACTTTATGGGGTTCAAATAACACCAACTCTCGTGGGCAGCAGATTGAACAGTTTATTTCTAATAACTGTTTCTACTTGCTGAATAATGACGAAAAGACATACTTCCATGAACCAACCCGTACCTTTCATAGTCTAGACTTGGCCTTATGTTCTCCTGAACTTCTGCCATTGCTAACCTTTGAGGTTAGTAATGATTTATATAGTAGTGACCACTTTCCTATTATCGTCTGCCATGCTGATAGCGGCGGTGAGACTTTCTGTCCACCATACTTTCTATTCCAGCGAGCAGACTGGACTGCTTTTAAGCAACTGGCGGAAATTACCGAGTCAATAGTCAATACTGTAGACATCACGGAAGCAATGCGTCTCACCGTTGAAACAATTTTGAATGCTGCCAACAACTGTATCCCAAAGTCTTCCCCAAGTCTCCGAAAATTTCGTAGACCTTGGTGGAACAAAGCCTGTCGGGACAGTCATAATCAACAGAAACGACTTTGGAATATCTTTCGAAGGTACCCTACGACAGAGAACTTAGTAGCTTTTAAAAGAGCAAAAGCCGTCGCTTGTTGCATCCGTCGCCGAAGTCGAAGGGAATCGTGGATTAGCTTTGTTTCTTCCATCACATCTACTACTTCCAGTAAAGTTTTATGGAAGAAGGTAAAGGCGGCTAATGGTATATATAATGAATCGTCTATTCCTATATTAAAGGCAGGAATTATGACGCGCTTCGCTCCATTAGACATAGCAAATATTCTCGTTCAAGCATTTGCACATGTTTCTGCTATCGATTCATACAGTCCAGCTTTTCTGGCAATTAAGAATTGCGCGGAACGGTTGCCTTTGCGTTTTAATGACCGCAGTATCTGTCCTTACAATTGTAAATTTAATATGTATGAACTGGAAGCAGCATTATCTAAGACTCACGATACTAGTCCAGGGCCAGATGGAATTACTTATAGCATGCTTCGCAATTTAAATTCTACTTCCTATTCCAATCTGTTGTTATTATTCAACAGAATTTGGACTGAGAAGATTTACCCCACCCAATGGCAAGAAGCTACTGTGGTTCCTATCCTAAAACCTGGCAGGGATTCATCCAATCCTCTTAATTACAGACCAATTGCACTGACAAATTGTCTATGTAACACCTTTGAGCGCATGGTCAATGCTCGCCTTATGTACGAATTGGAGAGACAAGGATGCATATCCCCGTTGCAGAGTGGTTTCTGCAAGGGTAGATCGACTTTTGATAACCTAATTTTATTGGAAACCCAGATACGCAACACATTTGTTAGAAGGAATCACCTTGTCTCCATATTTTTCGACATGGAGAAAGTGTATGACCGGGCATGGCGCTACGGCATACTTTCTACGATTTTTAACTTCGGTTTTAGGGGAAACTTGCCCATTTTTTTACAGAACTTTTTATTTCATCGAAAATTTCGTGACCATGTTGGCAATTTTTATTCTGATTCGTTTATCCAAACTGAGGGTGTTCCACAGGGCAGTGTCCACAGTGTTACACTTTTTTATAGTTCATCTGAGTCAAGTTTTATCTGTGTTACCATTGTCTGTTAATGGAACTCTTTACGTTGATGATCTGAAGATCTCATGTCAAGGTAGTAACATAAATATCATAGAGCGTCAATTATAGAATGCAGTTAATAAGATTGTAAAATGGTGCAACAATAATGGGCACACTAACTCTCCCGAAAAGAGTAAGTGCATTCACTTCTGCCGGAAAAGAATCATCCATCCCGATCCGAATATTTATATTCAAAACATACTCATTCCTGTGGTGAGTGACGTGTGGTTTTTGGGGGTGACATTCGATAAGAAACTTACCTTCCTTCCGCACATTTTGCAGCTGCGGAGAAAATGCGAGAGAATGTTAAATATATTGAAAGTGCTCTCCAAAACATCATGGCGTGCTGATAGAACCTCTCTTCTCCCCATTTATGAAGCAATTATCCTCTCCCGCATTGACTATGGCTGCATGGTATATGGTTCCACGCGCCCTACAGTTTTGCGGCGACTGGATACTATCCATCACACAGCTTTGAGGATATGCTCCGGAGCATTTCGCACTTCTCCAGTTGAGAGCTTATATGTCATTTGTCACCAGTTGCCTCTTAATTTGAGACGCAAAAAATTATCTGTTGTGTATTATTTCCGCACTCATTCCGTCCCTCATCATCCCATCTGTCAATGGAAGTGTCCAGTTGGTCTCCGTAGACTTTATGATGCCCGCCGTTCTTGCATTCTTCCATTCTCAGAGAGAGTCAAACTGGTACTACACGACTCGGACCTCAACGATGTTAGAATTAAAGTTAACGACCCATTTATTTTCCCACCTTGGGATATTCCTGACTTTTCATTTTTAAATCCATTTAATGGTTTCGACAAGTCGTCAATAACACCTGTGGTCTTCCAACAACTCTTTTTGCTTCATCGTTGTCAATATTCTTTATTTGTCCCAATTTACACGGATGGCTCAAAATCAGTGGGACATGTTGGTTGTAATATTGTACTGCCATCTGAAATACTGAGTCACCGTCTTCATCATTGCTGCTCTGTTTTTACTGCTGAGTTACTGGCAATTTTTTGGGCACTCCAAAAAATTTCACCTTCTTTACAGCGCAATTTCATTATTTATTTTGATAGCATGAGTGCTTTGGAAATGCTGTCTAACTATAATAATCGGATGCACCCAATCGCTATTCGCATTTTACTCATTTTGCAATCTTTGAAAAATGATGGTTTTGATATTAAATTTTGTTGGGTTCCGAGTCACGTTGGCATTTCAGTCAATGAAAAAGCCGACTCTGCTGCAAAATCTGCAACGGTGTTTATGAGGACTGGACTCTCTTTTTTGACGTTAAAATGGCATTCTCCCGTCACATACATTCTTCTTGGCAAGAGTCATGGGATCTGCAGATCCACAATAAATTACACGCCATTAAACCTATTATTAGTTCTTGGCCTTTACTTCCTACACGTGAGACCGATGTCAAACTGACTCGTCTCCGAATAGGACATACTAGATACACTCATAGGCATCTTCTTTTTGGTGAGAGGAAACCAATGTGTCCTGCTTGCCATGTTGATTTTAATGTAAAACACATTCTTGTTGAATGCCCTGCTTTTAAAACTCATCGTATATTTTATTTTCATATATCATCAACAATTTTACAGGAATTAGTGGGAGAAAATTTCCATCCCAATATTTTTAGATTTCTAAAGGCCATTCGTTTTTATACTTGCATTTAGCACATCTTACCTTTTGATTGTGTTTTTGTTTAGTCTCAATGTTTTACATTTTCATTTGTTAACACCTATGTTAATTTTAAATTTGTATATTTCCAATATAGTTTTATGAAGGATTATATCAATATTGTGGAATTATTTTAAATGTTCTTAATTGAATTTACCTTTTGCTTGGCGCAGTATAACCAAATATGGTTCTTGTGCCATAAAACCACAAACAAACAAACAAACAAACCAAAGTAATTTGCTGGAGGTAGAGGATGTAATAGAAGATACGAAGCGAGCCCAAGATTCCTTCTGGCTTCTCCGGCGGATGCGGCGAGCATTGGCTTTCGCGCGCTTAAAAGCTATCAAGTTTTCAGTAGATGGGTATCGACGAAAAATGTTCCAACGATTCTTTTGTTCCCGATAACTGTCACGGCAAGCTTCATTCCACCACGGCTTTCGGAATTTTCGTTTTCGTGGGGAAAACTTTGGGATAGCATTATTAGCGGCATATATAAGGCAATCAATGACATTTTGCGTTGCTTCCGTTATGTCGCTACTGTTGACCATCCTCTCAGTAATTTCTGCTAGTTGTGTGAATGTAGTCCAGTCTGCACGCTGGAATAGGAAACACGATGGACAAGAAGTCACACTGCCTCTATCACCATAAGAGACAATTAAAGGGAAGTGATCGCTATAAATGTAGGGACTAAAGAATATATAATGATGAGTCATTAGTTGATTTGAAAATGAGATTTTGGAAGTTTGGCAAGAAAATTTCAAACTTGATTGATTTGAAATGTTAATTCGTGGCTTTTGTACTTTTGAGGTAGAATTTATTGAAATCTAGAAGGAGAAAGCGATATAAAATGGAGAGGAATCATTGGAGTTACAAATGAAATTCCTTTAGAGGTACATTTAGAGGCTCATGATGTTATCACAAAGTTTGGTGGAAAATGGAGGTTTGGAGTCTTAACTAATGAAATATTGTATTTTAAAATGAGTTTTGGAGGTATTGGCTGAAAATTCCAAAAGTTACTGATTAGAAGTTCTCTTTGGTGGTATTTGTTCAATTGACGTATATTTTATTTAAATGGTGTTTGGAGGGACAATAATACTTAAAAAGGATGAGAAGTCCTAAACTGACAGAAATTGTTCTTTTGATTTTAAAAATTTGAAGTCTCAATTTGCTGAAAGAGGTCCTTGGTTCTTTTCATATTTATAAAATTATTATGAGATATTTGTTGATCAAAATAAGACATTTAAAAAAAATTAGGATAAAACATGGTAAATGAAGTTTTGTTTATTATATATTTTTCTTTTCTGTAAAAGTTTTGCAGAAATAAATAAAAAATTGACACGTTAAATGCTAACTCAGAGTTTAGAGGCTCATATTGCTTGAACAAAGTTTGGTAGAAAATGGAGGTTTGGAGTCTAACTTAATGAAATATTGTATTTGAAAAAGATATTTTGGAGGTATTGGATATAAATTGCAAACAGGACTGATTTCCCATGTTAATTGGTGGCATTGGTCTTTGGAGGCAGAAATTATTTATAAATGGAGGGACCAACGAATATATAATGATAAGGAGTCATTAGTTGATTTGAAAATGAGATTTTGGAAGTTTGGCAAGAAAATTTAAAACTTGATTGATTTGAAATGTTAATTCGTGGCTTTTGTACTTTTGAGGTAGAATTTATTGAAATATGGAAGGAGAAAGCCATATAAAATGGAGAGGAATCACTGGAGTTACAAATGAAATTTCTTTAGATGTACATTTAGAGGCTCATGATATTAGAACAAAGTTTGGTGGAAAATGGAGATTTGGAGTCTTAACTAATAAAATATTGTATTTTAAAATGAGTTTTGGAGGTATTGGCTGAAACTTCAAAAGTTACTGATTAGAAGTTTTCTTTGGTGGTATTTGTTCAATTGACGTATATTTTATTTAAATGGTTTTTTGGAGGGACAGTAATACTTAAAAAGGATGATGAGTCCTTAACTGGCAGGAATTGATCATTTGATTTTCAACCCCTCAGGGGCTCACCTACTATAGGTGGGTACGGGTGTCCCAACCCCAAGGTTCCCAGGGATCCTTCCTCCCGTTATGTTTATCCTCCTCTACGCCTTCTACTGTCAGCTTTTTCTTCTATCCCTCGACGGCAATAGTTAATTAAAAATAAAGATTTAATTAGAATAATGATTGTATGAGCGATACACGTCTTACTTCGGGTTTTACATCCCCTCAGGGGCTCACCTACTATAGGTGAGTACGGGTGTCACAATCCCGAGGTACCCAGGTATCTTTCCTCCTTTCATAATTTATTCTCTTCTTTGCCTTCTGCTGTCTACTTTTTCTTCTTTCCCTCGACGGCAAGCGAGGGAGCTCTCCATGAGAAGCTGTTGCCACTCTGCTTGTTTCTTGCTTCTTATGGACAGCCAAAAGCCCCACGTGTTGGCCGTTCGTGACGACCCATTAGACGGATGGTGCACTGTGGTCCCCGGTGTGTCAATCGGCCGGTAGCTACCAACACAAGTTGTTAGTTTTCTAGGGATCAAGCGAAGGGGTTACTCCTTGGGCTTGGCGTTAAGGGTGGTCACTGTCCCCGGGGGTAACTCTGAGCGTATAGGTTCCGGCTAGCACTAAGGTGTATGCCGAGGCTGGAGAAACCAGAGCCGGTAATTGCCTTCCCTTGTTGGGCTCCATGGTGGGTGGGGCCGTCGGGCCTGAATCTCATACAATATCGCATGGCTCCCCGCAAAAAGGGTCCCTTCAGTGGGCATCACATAGTTCCTAACACTTTTTCTGTAGACCATCATTTTGATCGTTATTATATTATAAAACGAACTTCTGAAAATGAGACATTTGAAACAGTTTCTCCTTTTTTAGTTCAAAAAGCAATTAATGCCACAATTGGTGATGTAACGACTATTCGCAACTTGCTGGTTCTGGAGACTTGCTGGTTGAGGTAAATTCTCGAAAGCAAGCCTTCCAAATACAAAAATTAAAGGCTTTAGCAACTATACCAATCAATGTATACGCGCACAAATCATTAAATATATTAAAAGGTGTGATTACATGTGGAGAGATTTTTAACCTGCCTGTAGAAATAATTACTGAGGAATTAAAATCTCAAGGCGTAACCCATGTCCGCCGTATTACCATCCGGCGAGACGGAAAAATTATTGAAACTAAACATCATATTTTTACTTTCATGTCTCCTGAACTTCCGGACTACATATATGCTGGTTACATTAAGCTTCCTGTAAGACCGTATATACCAAATCCACTCAGATGTTTTAAATGCCAGCGCTTTGTCATTCGAAAGCAAATTGCCGCGGGACCGTCACTTGTGCCCGCTGTGCTGAGAAAGGGCACGAAAGTCAAGAATGCTCCGCAACAGAGAAGTGCGTATATTGTAAGGGTGAACATACCTCCTTTTCTCGCTTATGCCCACGTTGGAAAATCGAAAAACAAATCACAACAACAAAAATTAAAGATAATATATTATACCCTGAGGCTCGTAGGAAAGTTCTCTCACAAACACCTTCCCCTGGCGTAAGTTACGCATCTGTAGCGCTGAAAAATTTCTGTGAAAATTGTACCTGTCCTAACTGTACCCAAAATACCACCGGCCGTAGAATATCTCATACACAATCATCTAATTCTGATACAGAAAAATCTGTTGATAACACGCTTGAATCTGAAAAGCTAGATAAGAATAAACGAAAATCAAAGGCAGTTAAATCTCTTAAATTGAAGCTTGCAAAACGTGGATTATCGAAGAAAGACCTATCTTCACAGTTAAAGAAATCAACAATAAAAAATTCGGTAGCTTTGGGACTTGCTACTAAAGGTATAGCCCATAAGGACTTTACGTCCATTTTTGGAGGCATATCAAATAGTCCCGATTTAAAACTCTACCCTTCAGAGGATGAAGTTGAATTTGACATGAGTTGTGACGTTTCAGCAACTCCAACTGCTATTAATCCACCTGTTCGAACTAGAATTCCTTAATGGGTACCTTCCTTTCTTGGAATTGTCGCGGCATTCGGTCCAAATTGCAGGATATAAAGTCCATAATTAACAAATTTCATCCCATCTGTTTTTGTGTCCAAGAAACTTTTTTGACACCAACTATCCCTTTAAAACTGCGTGGTTTTAGTTGTGTTAGGAAAGATGCAGAAACAGGCTCTCACGGTAGTAGAGGTGTCTGCATCTTCACGTCTAACTTGTATCCAAGTTCACCACTCACTTTACATACTTCCATGCAGGCTGTGGCCGTACAGGTTCATGTAAGAGCATTGGTCACAGTCTGCTGCGTTTATCTACCACCAAATGATGCAGTTTGTCAACAAGATCTAGACAGCTTAGTAAACCAACTTCCTAAGCCTTTCCTACTACTCGGCGATTTTAACGCACACAGTACTGTGTGGGGCTCGGATAGAACAAACTCTCGTGGGTGACAGATAGAGCAGTTCATATCTAATAATTGCCTCTGTCTGATAAATAATGACGAAAACACTTACTTCCATCAACCCACAAGAACCTTCCATAGTCTCGATCTGGCCGTTTGTTCTCCTGAAATTCTCCCTTTGCTCAGTCTCACAGTTGAAAGTGATCTCTATAACAGCGATCACTTTCCTGTAATAGTTTCACAGGAGGACATTGGTGAGGTAACTTCATGCTCCCCTCGTTTCTTATTCAAACGTGCTAACTGGAATGCTTTCTCACAACTTGCAAATATTACAGAAACAATGGTCAGAACGGCAGACATCTCGGAAGCTGTACAAAATGTTATTAATATCAGAATGAGCGCAGCTAATAAAACCATACCAAAGAGTCCTCCACGTTTCAGAAAATATCGACGACCATGGTGGAACGAAGCTTGTCGCGACAGCTATAAGACTCAAAAAAAAATGTTGGAACATATTTAGAAGGTACCCAACGACTCAAAATCTTGTTGCTTTTAAACGAGCCAAAGCCCTTGCTCGCCGAATTCGCCGTCAAAGTCAAAGGGAATCATGGGCATCTTTTGTTAGCTCCATAACATACTCCACTTCTAGTAAAACATTGTGGAGCAAAGTTAAGGCTGCCAATGGTATTTATCACGAATTTTCTCTCCCTGTTTTGAATACAGGAGGAGTGAAACGCTCCGCTCCATTAGACGTTGTTAACATTCTTGGTCAAACATTCGCGAAAGTTTCTGCAGTAGATTCATATAGTTCTGAATTTATGTCAATCAAGAATCGCATGGAACGGTCGCCATTGCGTTTTAATACAAAAAGAACTTTTCCATATAATTGCAACTTTAGAATGTCTGAAATGGAAGCAGCGTTATCTCGCACCTGTGATACCAGTCCCGGGCCGGATGGAATCACATATAACATGCTTCGCCATTTGAATAGAATTTCCCTTTCCAATTTATTATATTTATTCAATAGAATTTGGAATGAGCAGAGATACCCTCATCAATGGTGCGAAGCTATTGTGATTCCAGTGCTAAAACCTGGCAAAGAATCGTCGAATCCATTGAATTATAGGCCAATTGCTCTGACGAGTTGTCTCAGTAAAACCTTTGAACGCATGATAAATGCCCGCTTTGTGTTTGAACTAGAGAGGCAGGGATGTATCCCCCCGATGCAGAGTGGTTTCCGAAAAGGGCGATCCACTTTTGATAACATGATCTTTCTGGAGACCCAAATTCGCAATGCTTTTGTCAGGAGGAATCACCTTGTTTCTGTTTTCTTTGACATTGAAAAGGCATATGACCGTACTTGGCGATATGGCATTCTTTCTACGATTTTTAATTTCGGTTTTAGGGGAAATTTGCCAATCTTTTTAATGAATTTTTTAGCTTATCGAACGTTTCGAGTTCGCTTAGGTAATTTTTATTCTAATTATTTTATTCAAACTGAGGGTGTTCCGCAAGGAAGCATCCTCAGTGTTACACTTTTTATCCTGCATTTTAGTGCGATACTTAATCAATTGCCATTTTCTATTCATGTAAGTATTTACGTTGACGATCTGCAGATTTCTTGTCAAGGAAGTAATATGCGTTTGATTGAGCGTCAGCTACAGAACGCAATTAACAAGCTGGTAAGATGGTGCGATACTAACGGACACAAAATATCACCTGAGAAATGTCGGTGTATTCACTTTTGCAGAAAACGAAACATTCATTTGGACCCTGTATTATATATACGCACTATCCCCATACCTGTCGTAGAGGAAATAAAATTTTTAGGAATCTACTTTGATCGGAAACTAACTTTCCTTCCACATAATCAATTTTTGAGAAAGAAATGTGAGAAAACTTTAAACATTTTGAAGGTTCTTTCCAGAACAACTTGGGGTGCCGATAGAGCCTCCCTTCTCCGTGTTTACCAGGCTGTTATCCTTTCTCGCATCGACTATGGATGTATGGTTTATGGGTCTGCTCGCCCGAGCATTTTACGGCGTCTAGATACCATCCACCATTCTGCATTGCGAATTTGCTCCGGCGCCTTTCGAACGTCTCCCGTAGAAAGCCTCTATAATATCTGCCACCACTTACCACTTGACTTAAGGCGTAAAAAGGTATCCATTTTATATTTTCTACACACGCAATCCAATTTGAAGCACCCATTGCATGAAATGACACTTTCGGCTAGTCTTCAGAGACTTTTTGACGCTCGTCCTTCTCACATACGACCTTTTTGTGAGAGAATGAAAATGCTTCTGAATGCCTTGGAATTTAATGATGTTACGATTAAATCAGTTTCTTCTTTTCAATTCTCTCCTTGGAATACTCCAAAAATTTCCTTCCTGAATCCATTTTCTGGATTCAATAAAGACACAACAGCACCAATTGTTTTCCAGCAGCTTTTCCACTATCATTGCTGTCAATATTCTTCATTTGCACCAATTTTTACAGATGGTTCGAAATCGGATGGACATGTTGGTTGTGGCATCATATTTCCATATGAGACACTGAACTATCGATTGCAAAATTGTTGTTCAGTGTTTACTGCTGAGTTGGTTGCAATTTTATGTGCTCTTGAAAATATCGCACCACCTTCTCAGGGCAAATTTATAATTTATACTGAGAGCATGAGTGCATTGGAGACGTTATCCAACTACCATAGTCGAATGCATCCGATTGCAGTTGATATATTGTCCCTTTTACGGACGCTTCAAGAACAGGGTCTTAATATTTTATTCAGCTGGGTACCAAGTCACGTGGGCATTGTTGGAAATGAAGCAGCAGATTCCGCTGCAAAACATGCTTCCTCTGCGATAAGTCAAAGCATCCCATTTTGTGACTTCAAACGAGCCATTATTTCCAGGCTGCTATCAATATGGCAAAGCAAATGGGATCTACAGACTGAAAATAAGTTGTATTCCATTAAACCCTCCATCAGCGTCTGGCCTATGATTCCTATACGAGAGTTCGATGTTAAATTGACTCGCCTCCGTATAGGACACACCCGGTTTACTCATCGCCATCTGATCTTGGGTGAAAGGATTGCGATGTGTCCCACTTGTCGCATTGCTTTTAATGTGAAACATGTTTTAATTGAATGTCCAGATTTTAAAGCTTATCATTGTAAATATTTTAACTCTTCTTCCCTTAACTTGAAAGACCTGGTGGGTGAAAAATATCAACCAAATATTTTTAAATTTTTAACAGCTATTGGTTTCATCAATCGTATTTGACAGTTTCTTTTGCCCGTTTGTTCTTTCTGTTGTTAAATGCGCCATCTTAACTTTAATTTTTGCTTTTACTTTAATCATTGATTCACATCTTAATACTTTTATCTACAGATTTTAGATGTTTTTTTATGCTCTTTTAAATGTATGTCCGTATTTTACCGTATGCTTGACGCAGTATAGCCAAATATGGCTCTTGCGCCAATAAACCATACAAAACAAACAAACAAACAAACATTTGATTTTCAAAATTTAAAGTCTCAATTTGCTGAAAGAGGTCCTTGGTTCTTTTCATATTTATTAAATTATTATGAGATATTTGTTGATCAAAATAAGACATTTAAAAAAAGTTAGGATAAAAATGGTAAATGAAGTTTTAAGTTTATTATATTTTTTTTCTGTAAAAGTTTTGCAGAAATAAATAAAAAAATGGACACATTAAATGCTAACTCAGAGTTTAGAGGCTCATGATGTTAGAACAAAGTATAAGGTTGAATTAAGAATCAACTTATAAATAATTGAAAAATAGTTAATTAAAAATAAAGATTTAATTAGAATAATGATTGTATGAGCGATACACGTCTTACTTCGGGTTTTACATCCCCTCAGGGGCTCACCTACTATAGGTGAGTACGGGTGTCACAATCCCGAGGTACCCAGGTATCTTTCCTCCTTTCATAATTTATTCTCTTCTTTGCCTTCTGCTGTCTACTTTTTCTTCTTTCCCTCGACGGCAAGCGAGGGAGCTCTTCATGAGATGCTGTCGCCATTCTGCTTGCTTCCTGCTTCCTATGGACAGCCAAAGTCCCCACGTGTTGGCCGTGCGTGGCAACCCATTAGACGGGCGTTGCACTGTGGTTCCAGGTGCATCAATCGGTTGGTAACTATCAACCAGAGTTATTGGTCTTCTAGGAATCAAACGAAGGGATTACTCCTTGGGCATGGTGTTAAGGGTGTTCACTGTCCCTGGGGGTAACTTCGAGCGTATAGGTTCCGGCTAGTACCAAGGTAAGAGCTGAGGCTGGGAATGGCCAGAGCCGTTGGCTGCCTTCCCTTGTTGGGCTCCGTGGTGGGCGGTGCCGTCGGACCTGAAACTTGTTTAATGACATATGGGCAAATCTAAACGTACTCCCTTCAGTGGGCAACACAATGTTTCACCTGTACATAATTTTCCAACATTCTTTCTTATTCAAAGAAAACCAGAAAACAAAGAATCATTTCATGATGTGTCCCCATTTTTTGTGGAAAAGGCAATATCTGGAAATATTGGTGAGGTAAAATCTATTAAGAAACTTCAACTGGTGACCTACTGGTTGAAGTCAATTCTCCAAAACAAGCAAAACAAATTGTAAATCTCAAAACTTTATCAATGATACCTGTCAAAGTTACTCTCCATCCATCATTAAATTCATCAAAAGGTGTTGTATCTTGTGGTGAACTCTTCAATGTTCCAATAGAAGAAATTACTGAAAAGGTAAAAAGTCAGGGAGTGACCCATGTATGGCGTATTACAATACGAAGAGATGGCCAGATCCTCAGTACTAAACATCTGGTATTAACTTTTAATTCCTCTACTTTACCAGAATATATTAAAGCTGGATATATACGCTTATCAGTTAGACAATATGTGCCAAATCCCTTAGGGTGCTTCCAGTGCCAGAGATTCGGGCATTCAAAATCATCTTGCCGCGGAACAATGACATGCGCCCGTTGTGCGGAAGTCAATCATGACAGTACTAACTGCACTGGTAAAGAGAAGTGCGTCAACTGTAAGGGTGACCACACGTCTTTCTCTCGAAACTGCCTTGTCTGGAAACAGGAAAAAGAAATAATATCAACAAAAATAAAAAAAACAATATTTCTTACCAGGAAGCCCGTAAAATCGTTAAGGCGAAAATGCCTATTTCAGGAAATACTTACGCCTCCATTGTAAAAAAGGTATCTGCTACCATATCTACGCAATGGGATTTAGCCGATATCTCATCTTGTATCAGTTCAAATTCTTCTGAATCTGTTAAAATAACATCTAATCAAATTAACTTATCAAATACTCCCTCATTATCTGATGTACCAGTTCCTGAAGATACTTCTGTTTTACCAGATCTAAATGGGTTCCAACTTGTGACTAACGTTAAAAAGTTTAAAAAGACATCTCCGACAATAACAAAACTTGTTACCAATACTGAAAAAATGTCAAAATTTTACAATATTTCCCCTCGTCAAAATCCCACAACAGTTTTAGTACAAAATACTGTTTCAAATGGGAAACTACCATTGAATACTAAGCCACTTATCTCGGCTCAGACTCAATCTCTTCCTTCTACCAGCACTGCGCCACAATCTATAAATACTCATTCTTTTAGAGGAAAGAGGATGCCAAAATCTCGGAAATCTGATACCGATGCAGAGATGAGATCTTCCACTGCATCAGAAGGAGATATTTTGGAATATGATATGTCTGAAGACTTGGAAGAGCCACAACAAGTGTTTACTCCTCCACCGTGTACCAAACATAAAAAAGAAAAGCGTAAATACATTATTCCAACGAAATACAAGAATTTGTAGCTCTTTACTTTTATTTTGCCTTTTAATATAAAATAGCAGTTTCTAATTTTACTACACATCGTTTACTAACAGTGTTTTATATCCATATTGTTTTTAACTCTTCTACTTTATTTTTCCAATGCCCAGGATTTAATCCTTTAGATACTTATTTAAAATTTCTCAGTCTAGATGCTCACCAAATGTGTTTTAAACATTTTATAAACATCAACTTTAAAATTTTCAATGTTTTTAAAATTTTTGTCTTTTTATCGTTTAGTACCATATGTTTTAAACCGTGAGCCTGTTTATCTACCATAAGCTTGGCGCAGCATGGCCAGACATGGCTCTTGCGCCAGAAAATCCCAACCAACCAACAATCATCGGTTTTTACATCTTGCTTCATTACATATTGTTGCCAATATTCGTTTACAAAATATATTAACATGAATACAATTACGATTATTTAATCGTTTCACTTTATGTGAACCTTACATTCGGCCCCTCTCATTACAAAATTTAGACAGTCAAAAATGAATTTTAAAATTGAAGTGTAAAAGAAATAAAAATTTTGATGACAGCTCAGTAGTTCTCATTCTCTTCGTCTGTGCTGTTCTCTTCGTTGGTCGGTGTATTTCGTTTAAAGTAAGGACGAAGATGTTGTACTTGAACAACCTTGACAAATTTGTTCTGTTGTGTCGTAGACTTGATCTCGTAGTACACGGCCCCGACTGGACGCACAATCCCAAATGGTCCTTTGAAAATGGAAGAAAGTTTGTGATCTCCTTTCTTCGGCCAGTCGTACAATACGAGATCTCCTGCCTTGAAGGAATGGGATCTGCGGTGAAGATCAAATCTCTTCTTGTTTTCCAAATGTGTTTCATACACATTATTTGCCGCTTCGGCCCTGGCCAAACTTAAAAGGTCTAGTTGGTCTTCACGTGGAGTGTCATCTATGAAGCTACCAAGGTGAAGTTCACGGGGAAGGCGTGGCTCATAGCCATGAAGTAAATAGAATGGTGATTTCTTGGTGGAATTTTGTTTTGTAGTATTGATTGTCAATGAGGCATTTGGAAGTAATTCGTCCCATTTATTCGAGTTTTTGTCAATCATTTTTTTCAAAGTGGACACAATTATGCCATTGGCTCTTTCAACAATGCTATTAGCTTGTGGCGAAAAGGTGGAGTCGTTGATTGTGTGATTCCATACTTTTGAAGAAACCACTGAGTGTGACGAGCGGTAAATGTTGTTCCTCTATCAGATAAATACATACTTAGCGGTCCATATCTGAGTATTATATTATGATACAGAGCATCAGTCACTGTATGAGCGGCGAGAGATGACGAAGGTGTTGCGATTACACAGCGTGTGGCGTGATCAATTTGGACAAGCATATTTGTGTTTCCGCTTCTTGTTTCTGGCAAATAGATTACGTGGTCAGCGGACACAATTTCCCAAGGTATGGACGGAATTTGTAATTGCTGCAAAAGACCATAGGCATTAGCAGTGCGTCGGTTAACAATTTGGCATTTATGACAGCTTCGAACATATGCTTTGCAGTCCTTGCGCCTGTTTGGCCACCAATAACGCAATTGTAAATTGTGAAGATTTTTTTTGCATCCATATGTCCAACATCATCGTGACAGGCAATCAAAGTTTGTTCTTTCATCGCCTTAGGGATCACTACTACAGGTCCCGATTTTTCGTCTTTCACTCGCACAAGAGTGTTGTTATAGATATTGTAATTGCATAAAATCGACATTGTCTTTTTGCTTGGATTTTTCTCTTTGAGTGAGCGAAAAATATACTGACAAAAGTCATCTCTTTTCGGTTTGGCACAAATTTCAGATTCATAACTTGCAGTAACTGCTAAACAAACAGGTGGTGTTGGGTAACGTGAAAGGTGATCAGCAATGACATTTTGCTTTCCTGGCCGGTGCTCAATTGTAAAATCAAATTCAGCCAAATCAACTAAGTATCGCGCAAATTTTCGATTAACTGCAGATTTTGCAATTACATAAGCAGTTGTATAATTGTCTGTGATGAGTTGAAACTTGTGGCCAAGGAGATAGAGTCGAAATTTTTCAGTCAATGCCCAATGTACAGCAGTACATTCCAGTTCGTTACTGTGGTTGCGTGTTTCAGCATCTTTTAACGTAGGCGACGCATATTCAATGACATGACGCTTTCCGTTCTGTTCTTGGGATAAAACTGCCCCGAGTCCTGAATAAGAGGCATCAGTTTCTACAGTTGGTAGGCCTTGTTTGAAATACGAAAGAATGGGAGCAGTAGTAATTGCAGATTTCAAAGTTTCAAATGTTCGCTGTTGATCATCAGTTAAAACTATGGGAGCGTTGCTGGTCTTTTTTTTCTAAACCCTTTAAAACGCTTGTAAGTGGTTTGGCTATAATAGCATAGTTACGAATATATTTTCGAAATTGATTGGCAAACCCAAGGAAACTACGGACTTAATGAATTGATTTGAGAGTTGAATAACGTTCAATTGCTCCTATGCGTTCCGGATCAGGACGAATACCATCTTGAGAGACAATTCGGCCAAAAAGAGAGATTTCTGGTACTGCAAATTGTACTTTTTCTTGTGTCAGCTTGAAACCAACTTTTTCAGTTGCTTCAAGGATTTTACAAATCACTTTGAGATGGTAATTGAAGTCATCATGAGAAGTCGATATATCATCAATATATGTGTTCACATTGTAAGGTGCTAAATGATCGTAGGCTAACTTAATCGCTCGTGTCATTGTAGATGGGTCATTTGTGACACCAAAAGGCATTCGAAGAAATTCATAATGTCCGTCAGGAGTGACAAATCCAGTTTTGTAGGTGTCAGTCTTTTTTATGCGAATGCAGTTAAATGCAGATTTTACATCCATTTTAGAATTGTAGCGCTTGCCTGCAGTGCGTTGAATAACGTCTTCCATTTGGTCAATCCCCTCAGGGGCTCACCTACTATAGGTGAGTACGGGTGTCCAAATCGCGAGGTTCCCAGGGATCTTTCCTCCCTCATGATTTATTCTCCTCTTCGCCTTCTGCTGTCTACTTTTTCTTCTTTCCCTCGACGGCAAGCGAGGGAGCTCTTCATGAGATGCTGTCGCCATTCTGCTTGCTTCCTGCTTCTTATGGACAGCCAAAGTCCCCACGTGTTGGCCGTGCGTGGCAACCCATTAGACGGGCGTTGCACTGTGGTTCCAGGTGCATCAATCGGTTGGTAACTATCAACCAGAGTTATTGGTCTTCTAGGAATCAAACGAAGGGATTACTCCTTGGGCATGGTGTTAAGGGTGTTCACTGTCCCTGGGGGTAACTTCGAGCGTATAGGTTCCGGCTAGTACCAAGGTAAGAGCTGAGGCTGGGAATGGCCAGAGCCGGTGGCTGTCTTCCCTTGTTGGGCTCCATGGTGGGCGCTGTCGTTGAACCTGAATCTCTACTATATCGTATGGCTCCTCGAAAAAAGGGTCCCTTCAGTGGGCACCATATTTATCCAAAACAAACTGAAACACCATTTGCTACTTATTTTATTGTCAAACGTATTTCTCCTACCAATTCAAATTTTGAAAATGTTTCTCCATTTCTTGTGGAGAAAGCACTCACTTCCTCGGTTGGTGAAGTTGCTAATGTCCGTAAGCTACGAACTGGAGAATTGCTTGTTGAAGTGGCATCCCGTCAGCAATCGCATAAAATTTTGAAAATGAAAACATTTGGAGACATACCTGTTGATGTCTCTCCTCATGGTTCATTAAACTCTTCAAAAGGAGTAATCACATGTGGAGAGTTATTAAATGAACCTTTAGATGTAATTGAAAAGGAATTAAAAAGTCAAGGAGTCACACACGTGCGCCGTATCATGATCCGGCGTGATGGGAATCTTCTTGAAACTAAACACGATGTTCTGACTTTTAACACTTCAAAACTTCCAGACTCGATTAAAGCTGGATATATGAAATTGATTGTGAGACCCTATGTGCCAAATTCATTAAGATGCTTCAAATGCCAGCGTTTTGGCCATTCAAAGTCAAACTGCCACGGGACCCTTACATGCGCCCGTTGTGCAGCCGCTGGTCATGAAAGCAATGAATGTTCCCAAAAGAAAAGTTGCGTTAATTGCAAAGGTGATCACACCTCTTTTTCCCGTGTCTGTCCAAAGTGGAAACTTGAGAAAGAAATTATTTCTGTGAAGTTTTCACAAAACATTTCCTTTCCTGAAGCGCGCCGTCTTGTGAAAGCGAAAACTCCTAAAGAAGGCAAAAGCTATGCTACCGCAGCAAAAGTTTCTCTTACTGCATCAGGGACACAAACGAAACCCATCGTTATATTGACTACCGACAATGAATCGGGTCACATTTCTTCTGGCCCAAATAATAAGCAAACAACGTCTAAAAGCAAAAATTAAAAACTAACGTCTGCATCACAGAAATCTCTTGCCTTGAAGTTTGCAAGACGAGGTTCTTCTGGTAAAAATCTTAAATCCATCAAATCTGTTGCTCTGGAATTGGGTAAAACCGGTCTAGCTGGTAAGGATTTGCCCACTTTATTTAAAAATTCATCTACAGGATCCGAGCTATTAAAAATCCATCCTTCTGAAGAGGAGGAGGATGATTTGCGAATGAATTGTGAATCACCTGCAGCTCTGCGTACTAGTGCAGATAACTGCTCACCTCATATTCCTTAATGGTTAATTTCGTGTCTTGGAATTGTCGTGGTCTTCGGTCGAAATTTCAAGACGTTAAAGCTCTTATTAACGATACAAATCCCGTCTGTGTTGCAGTCCAAGAAACTCTCTTGAAACAAGACACTTCTATGAAGTTACGGGGTTACAGCTGCGTGCGTAAGGATATTGATACTGGCGTTTCAAACTCCGGAGGCGTATGTATTTTCACCTCCAACAATTATCCCAGCTCTAATCTAAACTTACACAATTCTTTGCAGGCTTTGGCTATCCAGGTTAACCTTAAAATTTTAGTTACGGTCTGCTGCATATATCTGCCACCAAATGACGTAATCTCTCAAAGTGAATTAGATATTTTAATCGACCAGCTTCCTACACATTTCATATTACTGGGTGACCTCAATGGCCACAATACGCTTTGGGGTTCTGACAGTCTTAACCTCCGTGGGCTACAGATTGAGCAATTCCTTTCTGATAACTGTCTCTGTCTGCCCAATACTGAGGGAAAAACATACTTCCATGAACCCACTGGTACGTTTCATTCAATCGATCTGGCTATGTGTTCTCCAGCCCTGTTTTCTTTATTGACTATGACAGTTGATGTTGATCTTCATAACAGCGATCACTTTCATCTAATCATCTCTTTTGCTGATGGTGGCAAAGCGATCCAAAGTCCATCGACATATATATTTCAAAGGGCAGACAGGACAGCATTCTCCAGATATGCCTTGATTACAGAGACGATGGTTTCATCTTATGATATAACAGACGCTATGCAAAATGTCATTGATTGTATACTCAATGCGGCTAATGCGACAATTCCAAAACGTTCATCATATCTACGAAAATTTCGGAGACCATGGTGGAATGACGCATGTCAGACTGCTTATAAGGAACAAAGAAAATTATGCGGAATTTTTCGTAGGTATCCTAACACGGAAAATCTAATTGCATTAAAGCGAGCAACGGCAAGTGCTCGTACTAGTCAAAAAGAGTCATGGCGGAAATTTATTAGTTCAATCAATTCAACAACAAGTAGAGCACAATTATGGAGGAGAGTAAAAGCGGCAAATGGCATTTATAAAGAGTTTGCCTTCCCTGTATTAAAAAGGAGATAAATCCTATTCTTCGCCTTTCGACATTGCGAATATTATAGGTGCAACTTTTTCTGAAATTTCAAGCTCCAATTCGTACAATTCTGCGTTCCTTGCGACTAAGAAACAAGCTGAGCTCACGCGATTGAATTTCAAAACTCGCAGACCTCTTTCGTATAACTCTGAATTTCAGTTATTTGAATTGAAGAGATCTCTTTCTCAGGCACGTGACACTAGTCCAGGACCTGACGGGATCACGTACAGTATGCTTCGCCACTTATACAAATCTTCTCTTTTGCAAATTTTACGATTGTTTAACAGAATATGGTGCGAATAAAGTTTTCCCACACAATGGTACGAGGCAATTGTTATTAATATTCTTAAACCTGGGAAAATTTCGAATGATCCTTTGAATTACAGACCGATTGCGTTGTCTAGTTGCATATGTAAAACTTTTGAGCGAATGATTAATGCACACCTTGTATACGAATTAGAAAGGAATGGGTATATTTTACCTTCTCAAAGGGACTTCCGTCGGGGAAGATCTACGGTTGATAACCTGGTAATAATGGAATCAGAAATTCGCAACGCCTTTGTCCAGAGAAACCATCTTGTTTCTATATTTTTTGATGTTGAAAAGGCGTATGATCGCACGTGGCGTTATAGAATTCTGTGCTCTTTATTTGACTAGGGTTTTAAGGGAAATTTACCAGTTTTTATTCAAAATTTTTTAAAAACTTGTATTTTTAAGGTTCGAATAGGTCAAACGCTTTCTCGCCTTTTTATTCAAAGTGAGGGTGTCCCTCAAGGCAGTGTTTTAAGTGTTACCCTTTTTATACTTCACCTAAATCAAATGTTGCATGTTCTACCAACATCTGTCACTAGCACTCTATACGTTGTCGATTTGCAGATTTCTTGTCAAGGATCTAATATGGCCTTGATTGAAAGACAACTTCAGAAAGCAGTTAACAGGCTTACAAACTGGTGTGATGAGAATGGGCACTCACTCTCTCCCGCAAAGAGCCGTTGTGTCCACTTCTGTAGGAAACGAAGTCTCCATCCAGATCCTGTAATTCAGATACGGGGTATTAATATTACGGTTGTTGATGAGGTGCGTTTCTTAGGAGTAGTGTTCGATCGGAAGCTCACGTTCCTTCCGCATGTCCGTCATTTACGGAAGAGGTGTGAGAGGTCCCTCAATATTTTAAAAGTTCTCTCCATTACGTCCTGAGGAGCAGATCATGTATCATTACTTCGCGTCTATCAGTCAGTGGTTCTTTCACTTATCGATTACGGTTGCGAGGTGTATGGTTCCGCTCGCTCTAGTGTTTTGCGGAGTTTGGACACTATACACCACTCTGCCTTAAGAATATGTTCTGGGGCTTTTCGTCCCCTCAGGGGCTCACCTTCTTTAGGTGGGTACGGGTGTCTCAATCCCGAGGTTCCCAGGGATATTTACTCATTTTATGTTTATTCTCCCCAACGCCTTCTACTGTCTGCTTGATCCTCCTTTCCCTCGACGGCAAGCGAGGAGGCTCTCCATGAGAACCTGTCGCCGCTCTGTTTGCTTCTTGCTTCTCATGGACAGCTAAAAGCCCCACGTGTTGGCCGTTCGTGGCGACCCAGTAGACGGATGGTGCACTGTGGTCCCCGATGCATCAATCGGCCGGTGGCTATCAACCTGAGTTGTTAGTTTGCTAGGGATCAAGCGAAGGGGTTACTCTTTGGGCTTGGCGTTAAGGGTGGTCACTGTCCCCGGGGGTAACTCCGAGCGTGTAGGTACTGGCTAGCACTGAGGTAAGCGCCGAGGCTGGGATTGGCCAGAGCCGGTGGCTGCCTTCCCTTGTAGGACTCCGTGGTGGGTGGTGCCGTCGGACCCGAACTCTTTTTATATCGTATGGGCTCCTCCAAACGTGGTCCCTTCAGTGGGCATCATAAAGAACTTAAATTTGTTAATAATTTTCTGCATTTTGACTCCTTTTTTATAATGAAACTTTTGTCTGAAATGAAAGAAACTTTTAATAACGTATCTCCTTTTCTTGTACAAAAAGCTATTACAACAACTGTCGGCGACGTTTCTTCTATTCGAAAAATGCGTTCAGGTGATTTTCTGGTGGAAGTCGGTTCTAAAAAGCAATCACAGCAAATTACAAAATAAAAGCCTTGTCTACGTATCCAGTCACTGTCAGTCCTCCCAACTCCTTAAGCTACACTAAAGGTGTAATTACATGCGGGGAATTGTTCAACGTTCCTCTTGAAGAAATAACAAAGGAACTTAAACCCCAAGGCATAACACAGGTACGCCAAATGAATATTCGTCGGGATGGTCAAATTCAGCCAACAAAACATTATATTCTAACCTTCCATAGTACCAAATTGCCTGAATTCATATATTGCGGATATATAAAGTTACCGGTTAGGCAGTATATACCTAATCCGTTGAGATACTTTCAATGTGAGCGTTTCGGGCATTCAAAGGTTAATTGCCGTGGGACCCTAACTTGCGCCCGATGTGCAGAAAAGGGACATGAAAGCTAACAATGCCGCGCAGAAGAAAATGCGTGAACTGTGACGGAAATCATGCATCGTATTCTCGAGCCTGTGAACGCTGGCAACTCGAAAAAAATTACAACCACTAAAATAAAAGAAAATATATCTTATCCTGAAGCCAGACGAAAAATTTCAGCATTAACACCAAAACCTGGTTTAAGCTATGCATCCGCTGTGCAAAATTCCTTTTGTGAAAATTGCACTTGCACAAACTGTACAAAAAAAGGCATCAAAACAAAAATACAAGTACGATTGTCCGATTCTGACACCGAAACTTCAATGGTTAGTATTCCTGGTGATATTAAAACTGTCACAAATAAACCAAAGCCAAAAACAAATAAATCCCTCAAGCTGAAGATTTCCAAACGAGGCCTGGCTAATAAAGATCTTGTCAGTAAAATCAAAAAAAAACAAGTCTAAGCAATTCTGTTGCTCTGGAACTTGCAGATAGAGGTGTTGCCCATAAGGACTTAACGTCCATTTTTGGTGGCACATCCAAAAGTCCCGAAACCATCTCACTCCATCCATCAGAGGAGGAGGATGAGTTTGAAATGAGGTGCGAAATCACGCAACCTTCCGAAACTCTTCTCAAATCTTCACTTGCAAAAAGACTTTCTTAATGGGTACCTTTCTTTCTTGGAATTGTCGCGGCATTCGGTCAAAATTAAATGACATCAAGACCATTAGTAATAAGTTTCATCCTGCTTGCATTTGTGTTCAAGAAACCTTCTTGACACCAAACATTCCCATAAAACTGCGCGGTTATACCTGTACTCGGAAAGATGCAGGAACAGGATCTCACAGTTCCGGGGGTGTCTGCATCTTTACGTCAAATCTCTACCCGCACTCTCAATTAAATTTACGTACTTCTCCTCAGGCTGTGGCTGTGCAAGTTCGGATGCGGACACTAGTCACAGTCTGCTGCATTTATTTACCGCCTCATGATGTCATCCAACACCAAGATCTTGACAATCTAGCGGACCAGCTTCCTTCGCCTTTTATAATACTTGGAGATTTCAACGGACATAGTAAATTATGGGGTTCAAATAGTACAAACTCTCGTGGGTGACAGATTGAGCAATTTATTGACAATAACTGTCTCAGCTTACTGAACAACGAAGAGCAGACATATTTTCACGAACCCACACGCAGCTTCCACACAATTGATCTGGCCATATGTTCTCCAGAATTTCTGCCATTACTGACCTTGTCCTCCACGTTTCTTATTCCAGCGGGCAGACTGGGGTACTTTCATGAGATTGGCAAATATTACAGAGACCATGATCAGTACTTGCGACATCACGGAAGCAGTGCAACATGTCGTTGATATCATAATAAGTGCTGCAAACGCCACCATTCCGAAAACTTACCCATGTATAAAAAAAATTTCGCAGACCGTGGTGTAATGAAGCTTGTCGTGACAGTCATAAGAACCAAAAACGGCTATGGAATATTTTTAGAAGGTACCCTACAACAAAAAATCTAATTACTTTTAAGCGTGCCAAGGCCCTTTCTCGTCGCATACGCCGAATTAGTCAGAAGGAATCTTGGATTCAATTCGTGTCATCCATCACATCCTCCACTTCCAGTAAACATCTATGAAGAAAAGTAAAAGCCGCTAATGGTATTTATAGTGAATCATCTATACCTGTTTTAAAAACAGGAAATGAGATACATTCCGCCCCATTAGACGTATCCAATATTCTTGGTCAAGCATTCGCACGAGTAACCGCCACAGATTCTTATAGTCCTACATTTCTGACAATTAAGAATCGTGCGGAACGGTTGCCTTTGTACTTTAATGATGGATGCCCTTTTCCGTATAACTGTGAATTCAAGATGTCTGAACTGGAAATGGCCTTAATTAAAGCCCATGATTCCAGCCCTGGACCAGATAGGATCACCTATAATATGCTCCGCCATCTAAATGCGACTTCCCTGTCGAATCTGTTACTATTATTTAACAGAATATGGACGGAACAAAAGTATCCTTCACAATGGTGCGAAGCTATTGTAATCCCAATTTTAAAACCTGGTAAAGAAGCATCCAGCCCTCTGAACTACCGGCCAATTGCTTTGACAAATTGTCTCTGCAAAACATTTGAGAGAATGGTCAATGCACGTCTTATATTCGAATTGGAAAAACAAGGATGTATCCCCCCGTTGCAGAGTGGTTTCCGAAGAGGTAGATCTACAAATGATAACCTTGTTTTACTGGAAACTGAGATACGCAATGCGTTTGTTAGACGGAACCACCTTGTCTCCATATTTTTCGACATTGAGAAGGCGTACGACCGGACATGGCGCTATGGCATACTTTCAACACTTTATAACTTTGGTTTTAGGAGAAATCTTCCCATATTCTTACAAAAAAATTTATCACATCGGACTTTTAGTGTTCGTATAGACAACTTTTATTCTGATACTTTTATTCAAGCTGAGGGAGTTCCTCAAGGAAGTGTCCTCATTGCTACGCTTTTTATTGTTCACATTAGTCAAGTTTTAACACATTTACCTTCATCTGTTCAAGGATCACTTTATGTTGATGATTTATATATCTCATGCCAAGGCAGTAACATGAATTTAATAGAGAATCATCTGCAAAATGCTGTTAATAATTGATTGGTGCGATAACAATGGGCATATCATATCTCCAGAGAAAAGCCGATGCTTCCATTTCTGTAGGAAAATAAATATTCATGTAGATCCCGTCATTCAAATACGAAATAAAGCTATCACAGTAGTGGATTAAATACGATTTCTGGGATTAATTTTTGATAAGTAACTCTCTTTTCTTCCTCATATTTTAAACATACGGAAGAAATGTGAAAAATTGCTCAACATTTTAAAAGTACTCTCCAAAACATCTTGGGGTGCCGATCGGGCATCTCTGCTGCATATTTATGAAGCAGTTATCCTTTTTCGCATGGATTACGGGTGTATGGTGTATGGATCCACCCGTGTTTCTTTCCTGAGGCGATTGGACACCATTCATCATTCTGCGTTAAGGATTTGTTCCGGAGCGTTTCGTACATCTCCCGTAGAGAGTCTCTACGCTATTTGCTACCAGCTACCTCTCGATTTAAAGCGCAAAAAATTGTCTGCCTGTTATTATTTCCGCACAAAATCGTTTTCCAATCATCCATTTCTAACATAACGCTACCAGATAATCTTCGCAGGTAATATAATGCCCGACCCTCAAACATTATACCATTTAGTGAGAGAATGAAACCACTTTTGAATGATTTGAGCCTTTCAAATGTTGTTATTAAAACTGTAGATTCATTATGTTTTCCCCCTGGGATATTCCAGAATTTTCATACATGAATCCTTTCACGGGATTTAATAAATTGTCCAATGATCCGGCTATCCTTAAACGATTTTTTTTGCATCATCGCTATCAGTATTCTTCCTTTATACCACTTTTTACGGATGGCTCAAAATCAAATGGACATGTCGGTTGTGGCATACGTTTTCCGTCTGATACACTAAGCTATCGTCTACATAATTGCTGTTCAGTATTTACTGCTGAGTTGAAGGCAATTTTCTTTGTACTTGAGAAAATTTCACTTCTTTCTGAACATAACTCTATTATTTATACTGATAGCATGAGTGTGTTGGAGACACTTTCGCACTACAACGACCGAATGAATCCCATCGCGATTAGAATTCTATTCACTTGGCGTCTACTGCAAAATGAAGGCTTTCATATTCTTTTTAGTTGGATCCCGAGTCATGTGGGCAATGCTGGGAATGAAGAGGCAGATTCAGCAGCGAAATCTGCAGACTCCTTTTTGTCCCACAGACTTCCTTTTCATTTCTAATTCATATAAATTAACATCATTGTTTCAAACTGTTATGGTACAGGGTTTTAAATTTTGTTCTCTAATCATTGTTTTAATTAAACTAATTTGATTTAATCTCATTGCTCATGTGTTAGTTGAACAAAGGACTACATTTTTTTATCTTTTATAATTTTACCATTTGCTTGGCGCAGTATAGCCAAATCTGGCTCTTGCGCCAATAAACCCCACACAACCAAACCGAACCCACAGACTTCCATATTGTGACGTTAAAAATTATTCAACTAAACATATTTATTCCACATGGCAATTAGCATGGGATCTGAAAATCGATGATAAACTCCATCCCATGAAGTCTAAGATTGATTTGTGGCCTGCCCACCCTAAACGAGAGCTCGATGTTAAATTGACTCGCCTCCGTATAGGACACACCCGGTTTACTCATCGCCATCTGATCTTGGGTGAAAGGATTGCGATGTGTCCCACTTGTCACCTTGCTTTTAGTGTGAAACATGTTTTAATTGAATGTCCAGATTTTAATGCTTATCGTTGTAAATATTTTAACTCTTCTTCCCTTAACTTGAAAGACCTGGTGGGTGAAAAATATCACCCAAATATTTTTTAAATTTTTAACAGCTATTGGTTTTATCAATCGTATTTGACAGTTTCTTTTACCCGTTTGTGCTTTTTATTATTAAATGCATAATCTTAACTTTATTTGTTGCAATTACGTTAATCATTGATTCACATCTTAATACTTATATCTACACACCCTTCAGGGGCTCACCTACTATAGGTGGGTACGGGTGTCCCAATCCCGAGGTACCCAGGGATCTTTCCTCCATTTATTGTTTATTCTCCCCTACGCCTCTTTCTGTCTGCTTGATCCTTCTTTCCCTCGACGGCAAGCGAGGGAACTCTCCATGAGAAGCTGTCGCCGCTCTGTTTGCTTCTTGCTTCTCATGGACAGCCAAAAACCCCACGTGTTGGCCGTGCGTGGCGACCCATTAGACGGGTGGTACACTGTTGGTCCCCAATGTATCAATCGGCTGGTTGCTAGCTACCTGAGTGGTTAGTCTGCTAGGGATCAAGCGAAGGGGTTACTCCTTGGGCTTGGCGTTAAGGGTGGTCACTGTCCCCGGGGGTAACTCCAAGCGTATAGGTACCGATTAGCGCTAAGGTAAGCGCCGAGGCTGGGAATGGCCAGAGCCGGTGGCTGCCTTCCCTTGTAGGACTCCGTGGTGGGTGGTGCCGTCGGGCCCGAATCCCCATCGATATCGTATGGGTAAAAAAAACTTTTCTCCCTTAAGTGGGCATCTTACCGTACCAAAACCATTTGATACGTTTTTCATTGTCAAGCGCGCATCAACTGATAAAGAAACTATTCACTGTTTCACCTTTTTCAGTTGAAAAATCTCTTACTGGAAACATTGGTGAAGTAGCATCCGTTCGAAAACTCAGATCGGGTGACTTACTCGTTGAAGTATCTTCAAAACAGCAATCGCAGAAAATACTAAAGATGAAATCTTTTGGACCTATACCAGTTACAATTACTCCTCATGGCACTATGAATTCCTCAAGGGGTGTTATTACCTGCGGGGAATTGTTTAATGTTTCCTTGGAGGATATTACTGAAAAATTACAAAATCAGGGAATAACACATGTTCGCCGCATTGCGATCCGACGAGACGGACAATTTTTAAATACGAAACACCTAATTTTAACCTTCAACTCTCCAAAATTGCCTGATTCAATAAAGGCCGGGTACATGAAATTACCTGTACGGCCATATATACCTAACCCTTTGAGATGCTTCAAGTGCCAGCGAATTGGCCATTCAAAGGCTAACTGCCGCGGGACTTTTACATGCGCCCGTTGCGCTATAGCTGGGCACGAAAGCACTGAATGTTCATCCAAAGAAAAATGTGTGAACTGCAAAGGAGAACATACTTCTTTCTCCCGTGATTGTCCTTCGTGAAAATTAGAAAAAGAAATAGTAACTGTGAAGATAAAAGAAAAAGTGTCATTTCCTGAAGCTCGACGAATTGTGAGAGCTAGAATACCATCATCTGGAAATAGCTATGCTTCTTCGGTGAAGATACAATTTAAAACAGTAGGAATTCAATATGATGCAAGAGATTTTAAACAAGGTTCTGAATCTGATATTTCAGCTACAATCGGGGATACTGAATCGGATCATAATTCTGATTTTGCTCCAGTATCAACCAAACGTAATAGAAAAAACTCCGGTCTACTTCTCAAAAATCCTTATTACTTAAGCTCTCGAAAAAAAAATCTAAAACAGATGTGAAAAAGTTGCCTTCCTTAGCTGTAAAGAATTCTGTCGCATTGGGACTTGCGACTGAGGGCTTAGTTCAGAAGGACTTACCGTCCTTATTTGGCATGCCCAAAAGTCCTGAAAATATTTCCCTCCATCCGTCAGAAGAAGAGGAGGACTTTTCTATGAGTTGTGATATTTTGCATGCTCAAAACACTGTTCTTCGTGACAAACCCCCTTTCCACTTTCTTGATGGGTACCTTCATTTCCTGGAACTGTCGGGGTCTCAGATCCAAAATTGCTGATTTAAAGTTCATTATTAATCGCTTTCATCCCTCTTGTTTCGCAATACAGGAAACTTTCTTAAACTCCCAAATTTCTCTCAAACTCCGTGGCTATAATATTGTCCGCAAGGATGCAACCTCAGGAATACATAATTCTGGAGGTGTCTGTATCTTCACTTCGAACCATTTTCCAAGTACACCTCTTAAATTACATACTCCCTTACAGGCTGTGGCAGTTCAAGTTCATGTTAGAACCCTGGTTACAGTCTGTTCAATTTATTTGCCACCACATGAAGTAATTAATCAACATCAACTTAACAATCTAATTGCACAACTTCCTTCACCTTTTTTTAATACTCGGTGACTTTAATGGTCACAGCACCTTATGGGGTTCGTATAGTACAAATTCTCGGGGGCAGCAGATCGAACAGTTCATTACCAATAACTGTCTCTGTCTGCTCAATAAAAATGAGAAAACGTACTTCCATCAACCTACACGTAGCTTCCATAGTCTGGACCTGGCCATTTGTTCTCCTGATTTGTTACCATTTCTGAATTTCACAGTTGCAAGTGATCTGTACAACAGTGATCACTTTCCATTAATTGTTTCCGACGTTGGTAGAGGCGGAGTAACACCTTGCATTTCGCGTTATCTATTCCAGCGGGCAAATTGGAATGCTTTTACGCAACTGGCAGAGATCACAGAGACAATGGTTAAAGTAACAGACATAACAGAAGCGTTGCAAAAAGTTACTGATTGCATTATTGATGCAGCTAACAACACCATTCCAAAATATTCAGCATCCTTGCGTAAATTTCGAAGACCATGGTGGAATGATGCTTGCCGCGATAGTTACAGGGCACAGAAGAAAAGATGGAATATTTTTCGTAGGTATCCATCTACTGAAAATCTGATCGCTTTAAAACTTGCCAGAGCTAATGCACGGCGAATTCGCCGTCTTCGCCAGAGAGAATCTTGGACACGCTTCATATCAACAATTACATCCTCAACATCTAGTAAATTGCTTTGGAAGAGAGTTAAAGCCGCAAACGGAATTTATAGTGAATTTTCTTTTCCAGTTTTGAAAACAGGAATTGAGACGGTATCATCTCCTGCTGATGTTGCAAATACTCTAGGGCAGGCTTTTGCTCAAGTTTCCGATGCAGTTTCGTACCAACCTAGTTTCGTGGCTATAAAGAATCGCGCGGAAAGAAAGAGCTTGCGGTTTTCTACACATAAATCCCTTCCATACAATTATGAGTTCAAAATACATGAATTGATTTCAGCTTTGTCTAAAGCACACGATGCAAGTCCTGGCCCGGATGGAATCACTTATAGTATGATCCGCCATCTGTCTAACACATCCGTTTCCAATCTGTTATTTTTATTTAATCGCATATGGGTTGAGCAAAAATTCCCCTCACAATGGCATGAGGCTATTGTGATTCCCATCCTTAAACCCGATAAGGACTCTTCTAACCCTCTCCACTACAGACCCATAGCACTCACAAGTTGTTTGTGCAAGACAATGGAACGCATGATCAATTCTAGGTTAATTTTTGAATTGGAGAAGGAAGGATGTATTCCGCAAATGCAGAATGGATTTCGCAGAGGACGTTCGACTTCGGATAATATCGTCTTTCTCGAAACTCAAATCCGCAATGCTTTTGTTCGCCGGAATCACCTTGTCTCCATTTTCTTTGATGTTGAAAAGGCCTACGACCGTACCTGGCGCTTTGGCATTCTTAAAACCCTGTTAAATTTTGGTTTTAAAGGAAATTTACCCATTTTCATAAAACACTTTTTATCTTTAAGATCATTTCGTGTCCGAATTGGTAATTTTTGTTCGGACCCTTTTATACAGACTGAGGGGGTTCCACAGGGAAGCATTCTCAGTGTAACACTTTTTATTCTGCATTTTAGTCAAGTTCTTCGTGTTTTACCTTCATCTGTTCAAACTACCTTATACGTGGATGATCTCCAGATCTCCTGTCAAGGCAGCAATATGCGTTCAATAGATCGACAACTACAAATTGCAGTAAATAAGCTTATTGACTGGTGTGATGATAACGGACACACTATTTCTGCCGAAAAGAGTCGTTGTATTCATTTTTGCAGGAAACGAGGTCTTCATTTGGATCCTGCAATTTCTATTCGGAATGTCGAAATTCCTGTTGTAGATAAATTGAAATTTTTGGGAATAATATTTGACCGTAAGCTCACTTTCCTTCCGCATGTCTTACATCTGCGGAAGAAGTGTGACAGGTTATTGAACATTCTGAAGGTGCTATCAAGAACCACTTGGGGAGCAGATCGTACATCTTTACTTCGAATTCATGAGGCAGTTATTCTTTCACGCATTGACTACGGTTGTATGGTGTATGGGTCTGCAAGGCTTTCAGTTTTACGTAGACTGGATACCATACACCACTCTGCCCTAAGAATTTGCTCGGGAGCTTTTCGAACTTCTCCAATAGAGAGTCTGTATATTATCTGTCACCAGTTGCCATTAAATTTACGACGCCAAAAATTATCCGTCCAATACTTCTTGCGTGCATTGTCAATCAAGAAACATCCTTTGCATTCTTTGATGCTTCCTGTTCGCCTTCAGCGATTATATGCCGCTCGATCCTCTCACATTCTTCCCTTTTGTGAGAGAGTGAAATTACTCCTTGAAGATTCGGAACTCCACGATGTAATTATTCAAACACATGATCCATTACTATTTCCTCCTTGGGATATCCCTCAATTCTCTTTTCTAAATCCATTTCATGGATTTGAGAAACCAACAACGGCTCCAGTAATTTTTCAGAAACTATTTAGTTCTCATCGCTGTCAGTATTCGACTCATATGCCTCTTTTCACTGATGGTTCGAAGTCCAACGGTTATGTTGGATGTGGTATCGTTTTTAATACACAAACCCTTAGTTATCGTATGCATACTTCTTTATCCGTTTTTTCTGCTGAATTAACGGCAATTCTCTATGCTCTACAAAATGTTGCTCTCTCTACCGATCGCAAATTTTGTATTTATACCGACAGCAGGAGTTCTTTGAAAACACTATCTCATTTTCATAATCAAATTCATCCTACAGCCTTGGAAATTCTGAGTCTCTTGAGAACTTTAAAAAACAGGGACTATGAGATTTTATTCTGCTGGATTCCGAGTCATGTTGGAATAATGGGAAATGTTGAGGCTGATAACGCTGCGAAAACAGCATCTTTATTTATAAATTGTGATGTGCCATTTGACGATGCGAAGAATTCATATACGCATTTTATTCATTCTAAATGGCAAAGATCGTGGGATCAAAAATCTAATAACAAATTGCATTATATCAAACCTACAATTACATTATGGACGGCTCTTCCAGTGCGTGAGCTCGAGGTCAAATTGACTAGACTCCGCATTGGCCATACCCGCTTAACTCATCGACATCTTTTATTCGGCGAAAGAGCTCCTACTTGCTCAAAGTGCCTTATAAATCTCACCATTTAACATGTTTAAATTGAATGTCCGAATTTTAGATTTCACCGTATACAGTTTTTTAACTGCTCATCACTGGACATGCGAATGCTAGTGGGTGAGCCCCACCACGGCAATATTTTTAAATTTTTAAAAGCTATTGATATTTACCATTTTATTTAATCTTTTACAATTTTTGTAATTTAAGGATCTTGTTTCTTTTTAAGAGGCGACAAACATTTAAATCATAAAGCATTTTAATATTTAACTTTTACATGCATAATATTTTTTAATATATTTTAACCATACTTATGGCGCAGTATGATCAAAACTGGTTCTTGCGCCATTAAAATCCACAAAACCAACCAACCAACCAACCTCCATGAGAAGCTGTCGCCACTCTGCTTGCTTCCTGCTTCTTATGGACAGCCAAAGTCCCCACGTGTTGGCCGTGCGTGGTAACCCATTTGAGAGACGGGTGGTACATTGTGGTCCCCAATGTGTCAATCGGCTGGTTGCTAGCCACCCGAGTGGTTAGTCTGCTAGGGATCAAGCGAAGGGGTTACTCCTTGGGCTTGGCGTTAAGGGTGGTCACTGTCCCCGGGGGTAACTCTGAGCGTATAGGTACTGATTAGATCTAAGGTGGACCCGAGGCTGGAAATGACCAGAATCCGGTAATTGCCTTCCCTTGTTGGGCTTCGTGGTGGGCGGTGCCGTCGGACCCGAATCACTTTTCATATCATATGGGCGCTTCCAAAAAGGGTCCCTTCAGTGGGCATCGTAAAGTAC
>JAOUZG010003736.1:0-10204 GCA_026289955.1 Argiope argentata
CCTCCAAAAACTAAGAAATTAGATGTTGGGCTCCGATTCCAGAAGATGCCTTGTAGATGTTAAGCCATATTTGCCTTAAAAAAGCTGTTTAATTGAATTAGTAATATATGTATAGTAAAATATCATAGAAAACGTTTCCATCCACTCATTTTCCAAAAATATCGTTTCAAATTTGTTTCATTTTATAAAGACACCTTCCGAAAATGACATTTTTATATGTTTAATTTGGAATGATAGTTGATTTATTATTAGTTTTTTCATTTGAGAACATGATATTGTTTTGGTTAGAAAGTTTTGATGCCTCCGAAATATGCGAGTAAAAATAGTTTTATATGCTTTTACAAATTTTGCATTGTTAATTATTACGTATGCTTGTTTGAAAGAAGATGCGGTTCTAATAGCTGACCTACTTTTATCAGTATAGCTTTAATATTACGTATGCTTATTTGAAGGCAGAGACGTTTTTATTTCGCATGACTCATTCAAATGCGATAAATTACAATCACGAAGGAGAATTCTTTGATTTACACAATATATCTCCTTCACATAAGTAAAAGTAAGAATTCAAAATATGTCTTACTATTTAAAAAAAAATTTTTTTTAAAGAATGCAAAGATATTTTACTACTACTTATCAATTGCTTTTTGTTCGTCGTTTCTTTGAAATGACGTCATTATCAAGTTCGTTTAAGATTGCTTGCTTTTTAATAATTAATCTCGCTCTCAAAAGATTATCGTTTGGTGCTTTTCTAAAAATTCTCTTTCAGTTTGAACTGTCGCACTTTTGTAATATATTTTTATTTTGTATTTTTATTTACTTCAATTCTTTCATTAAATTAATAATTTTAATATTGCAAACGATCAAAAAAATGTTTTCTCTTGCATTTGTTGTTTAAAAAATACCACATTTCCTATTTATTTCATTTCATGTAATCACGTGATGAAAATTATATTTTTATTTTTGGTAGTAATTAACTATTTTTAATCAGAACTTCTAAAAATTTTATGGCAACATTTTATTAAAAGCTTATTTTTTTTTAGATCCTCGAGAAGATAAAATTTTATTTTTATTTTATACGAAATAAATTGTTAAAAAACACGATTAAATTAAATGTCACGATTAAATTCATTAAAAATAGAGTTTTAATTTATAGGTCAAAACATTAGTATCATTGAAAAACTAATTTTTTAAGCTTTAACTTGATGCAAAAATCAATTTCGTGCTGTAATATTTTCGGAAGTTATAGCGAAAAAACGTCATAATTTGGCTTATTTTTTAATTAATTAAAATTTTAATTCAAAATTCAAAAAAGGGCTCCTAGGTGCACATTCCCGGTACTCAAGGTATGCATGTACCAAATTTGGTAGCTGTAGGTCGAACGGTCTGGCCTGAACATCGCCAACAAACACACACACCTTGTGCTTTATTATAAGTAAAGATAAAGATAATCCATATTAATTTTGATTGGAGAGTCGGGGCTGAAAATCATCAAATAAACACATATTGTCTTTTTTATTGGGTTGACAACTAAGTGATTGCTGCTTTTATCGATAGATTCATTCGAGACTTTCTTTTGTTTTGTTAACGTGGTCAGAGTATCTAACCTATATTTGTTTCTTACTGCGTGAACTTCCACTTATAATTAGCAATATATATATATATATATATATATATATCTCGACTAGTTAGTTTTGTTTTTATCCAAATTTAAAAATAGAAAAACAGGACGTGCACTTTTTTGTATTACTTCCGAAAAGGCAAGAACGCATCGCAAGCACACAAGAAGTTATGTGCCGTATATGGAGATGAAGCTTTAAAAGAAAGGCGGTATCGAAATTGGTTTGAAAGATTTCGTTCTGGTGATTTTTCACTGAAAAATGCACAACGATCTGGCCGCCCAGTCGAAGTGGATGAAACCCATATCAAGGCTTTTATCGATTCAGATCGTCACAGCACAACACGGGACATTGCAGAGATGCTCAATGTATCACATACATGTATTGAAAAAAATTAAAAACCCTTGGTTATGTCATGAAACTTGATTTATGGATCCCTCACCAGCTAAAGGAAATTCATTTGATTAGCATCTGTTATTCACTTCTGAAACGCATTGAATTTGATCCATTTCTGAAAAACCTAGTTACTGGCGACAAAAAGTGGATAGTTTATAAAAATGTTACTCGCAAGAGATCGTGGGTGGAGCAAGATCAACCAGCCCAAACAACATCAAAAGCAGATTCACCAGAAAAAGAATATGGTGCCAGTCTGGTGGGATTACAAAGGTATTTTGTATTTTGAACTCATGCCACAGAACCAAACGATCAATTCAAATGTGTATGTTGAACAACTCGACATACTGAACGATGCAATTGAAGAAAAGCGGTCAGTATTGTCAAATTGGAAGGGTGTGGTTTTCCAATCCATCTTTTCCATCATGATAACATTTGGTCACTCGGCAAAAATTATTGGAACTGGGGCGGGTTGTTTTGTCACACACACCCCATATAGCCCTGATCCTGTGCCTTCGGATTACCATTTGTTTCGCTCCATGCAAGACTCTTTAAATGATAAAATTTTTAATAACGCGGATGATGTCAGATCACGCCTAATTCAGTTTTTTAATAGCATAGATCAGACATTTTACGAACGGGGTATTTTTACACTGCCAGAACGATGGAAAAAGGTCATTGACAAGAACGGGCAATATCCAATTGAATAAAGTTATATTTTTAAACAAAAATTCGGAATTTCCCTTCTTATTTGAAATCGGCAATGACTTAGTTGCCAATCCGATATTTCGCTTTATTCAGCAGCACAGCATAAAAACACAAGAGTTCAAAAAAGGGACGAAATATTTATCTCTCAACTTGTATACTATGATATCCTCATAAATCACGCACGTGTAGACATCTGAAAGGAACTCTTATATTTTTGACTTTATTGACCTTTAAACAAGGGAAAGCAGGATCTCCCTAAAAGAATCTATTTCATATAAGTGATTCATTACACATTGAAGGAATCCTTTAAAAGAATATTTACTAACCTATCGAGCTTTGGCTGTCTAGCTTAAGAATGTTCTTAAAACGGCAGGAGTCAAAATAAAGGTTGGACAATTTATTAGGAAAGAAATTTTCAGAACATTCGTAAACCGGCCTGGTATTTGTTTGCTTTTCCGCAACCATTAACAACAAGAGGTGAACTTTCCCGCGTCTCTATCATCATACCCCCCCCCCTAAACACGTGGGATTGTAAATAGTACTGAGTGACAAATCCAGTCGTAAATCTGTCGACACAGGGCTATTGCCATACGGTTTATCAGCTAAGAATTTGGTTTTCATTCTAAGAAATTCTCTTTTAATCTGTAATATTTGTCTAAAATAGAGTTTGTTTAAAATAAATTTTAAAAAATCCCGCAATATGATTTAATAATTTTGTATAAGTAATAGAAAATTTGTTTAATGAAGGATTTATAGGAATTATCATTCATGAAATTGCATTACGAATATAATACATTCTTTTTATTGACATTCAGAGAATTTTACTTCAAATTTTTTCCCGATCTTAAGTTTTAAGCATTTTGCTGGCATATTTGGCTTTCGAAATGAAAATAAAAATGATAAATATATTTCTCTGATTGATATAGATTATAAAAAATTTATTATTAATGATTTAAAAATGCATAATATTAAGAATACTAAATGTTCATTTTGGAAAATATATATTGGTAATTGAAAGTTAAAAAAAAAATGTATATTTTTTAGATTTTTGTTTTCCATTTCAATTTTTAAGTTCTGAAAATAATAAATCAATATATAGTAAGTGTTCAATATATAGTATTATCAACATATAGTCTTATAGTTATGAAGTATTATTTTTATGTAGTATTATATATATATATAGTATATAATAATATATATATGGTATTATGCTATATAGTATTATGTTATTATATATATATAGTATTATGCTATATAGTATTATGTTATTATATATATATATAGTATTATGTTTATGAAAATATTAACTTGAACATGTTTGACTTATTATCTTATTTTGAAATAATTGAGATGTAAGTTGAGATAATAAGTTTTTAAAAGTTAATTTTAATACTGAAATAAGAAAATATAATAACGCATCCATTAACTCATGAAGATCATATTTGATAAAAATTATCATTTCATTCATATTTTTAGTAAGTGAATATTTTGAATGTCAATTCATTATTTCATACATTTTCATAAATCCATGCATTTCTCAAATATTGCAAAGTATCTTTCCTTCATTTAACTCCATCAATGTAATCGAAATTTCAATTGTACCCATTTTATTAAGTCAAAACATTACGAATTTTCATAAAAATTAATAAATTTTGAAATCATGTAGATAAAAAGAAGGGTTGACTGCATGTATCGATTAATTAAGAATAATCCCTTTCGGACCGTTTCTTCCGTGCTCTTCATGTCTGAACAATTTCATTGATAATATTTCACTGCATGTGGATTTCAAAAGATGAATGTTCAATAAGGTAATAGAAAAACAATGTATAGTAAGTAATCATAACTTCAATCACATTTATTACCCGAGAGTGAAAAATATGGTTTTCATTTCATTGAAACAAAAAATACTTGCTTCAAATTTTGGCTCATTACTTAAAATAAAACAAATTATAGATATTAATGAATCTATAATAGTTTTGTCAGTTTATGACAGAGGGACAGAGTTCTTCATTTAAACGTTTTTTTTTTCTTCCGGTCACGAAAATCGGATGGGAGAAAAGTGGCTGAACAATGATATTACATAGTAAAAGATCCACAGTATCAAGAGTGTGCAGAGAGTATGAAATTTCAGGCATCCCATCCCATCATGGACAACGCAGTGGGCGACCACCTGCACTTAACGATCGAGACCACCAACGTCTGTGTAGAATGGTCGATGTTAATAGACACGGAACACTTCGTCAAATAGCTGCAGGAATCAATGTGGGACGTACGAGGGACGTGTTCGATAGGACTCTGCGGCGAAATTTGTCTTCCTTGGACTATGACAGCAGAAGACCGACTCGAGTGCCTTTACTGACAGCACGACATCGCCTGCAGCGACTCTCCTGGGCTCGTGAGCATATCGACTGGTCCCTAGACCAGTGGAAAACCTTGGCGTGATCAGATGAGTCACGATTTCAGTTGTTACGAGCTGATGGTAGGGTTCGAGTGTGGCGCAGACCCCACGAAGCCATGGATTCAAACTGTCAGCAAGGCACTGTTCAAGCTGGTGGTGGCTGCATAATGGTGTGGGCTGTTTTAACATGGCATGGACTCGGTCCTCTGGTGCAACTGAACCGATCATTGACTGGAAATGGTTATGTTCAGCTGCTTGCAGATCACTTGCAGCCATTCGTGGACTTCACATACCCACACAACGATGGGATTTTTATGGATGACAATGCGCCAAGCCAAAGGGCCAGAACTGTTCGTGATTGGTTTGAAGAACATTCCGGACAATTACAGCGCATGATCTGGCCACCTAGATCGCCCCATATGAATCCCATCGAGCATTTATGCGACATCATCGAAAGGCCCGTTCGTGCCCAAACTCCTGCACCATCCACACTTTCACAATTATGGACGTCTATACAGACAGCATGGCCCAATATTCCTGCAGAGGACTTCCAAAGAGTTGTGGACTCCATGACACGTCGAGTTGTTGCACTTCGCCGGGCAAAAGGAGGACCGACACGATATTAACAGTTATCCCATGACTTTTGTCACTTCAGTGTGTGTGTATATATATATATATATATATATATATATATATATATATATAAAGTAGAGAGAATGATTAATTTTTAAATTATACAATTAATTGGCAAAAACTGGGTCGAAAAATCATGTTGGTGGGGTAACCAGGTTGCATATAAACTAACCTTACATTGATAGGAACCATACAAAAATTAAAGCCCCCTGATTGGTTGGACTTATCCTACGTCATGAAATGTGATGTTTAAGGATTAGCGCAGTGTTTCTCTGGTCTTAGACATAAAAAATTCATGCAGTTTCTTTTTCTCAATCTTTATGAAATGTCTCTGTTTTTGGAGTCAAATCTTCCGGCCATTTTATAATGAAGTGGAATCATTTACTCCGAACCAAATCTTTTGACGCCGTGAAGTGAAAATTTTTGAAGAATGCAACAAATGGATAGCGGAATTCGGAAAATTGACGAACACGAATTGGAATTCGTGTTCGTCAATTCAAACAAGTGATTGTGAACAAAAAATTCCTCTGCATCAATTAAAATATGTCTCTTTGTATCATTTATTTTATTCACTGGTAAACATTTATAATTAACCGTCTTTTGGAAACGAATTAAAATTACATCATGGCGCCCTCTATTATGAAAATTAGCGAACTCGATTTTTTTTGCGTAAATTAAAAAAACACACACATTCAAATTTTAAAAAAAAATTGAATAGCCAGCTGTTATAAACTTCAAATTCTGCTGCTTTCTATCTGCTCTATATTCTTGAGCTATATCTGTAAAAAACACAACAGAATTTATAATATTTGCCCCAAATTAACGTTTATGTAGCAATTTTGGTTTCTAAAAAAATTCCTTGTAAAAAGTTTATTTCAGAAAGAAAAAAAAACAAGAATTCCTTTAAAAATCCTTGAAATTTTTCCGAATGAAAATAAAAAATTTTGGTAAATGAAAGATGGCTTCCCTTTCAACTTCCGTATTTGAGAAAAAGGAATGGCCTAAAAAAATTGGCACCAGATTTTTTTCAATTGAAAATAAGATAAGTTTTTAAATGCTTAATTTCCCTGAAAAATAAATTTTGGAAAAATTATACAAATTATTTTAAATCTTTCATGAAGAAATATTCGTTGTTAGAAGAATGGGAATTTATTATTATATTATTTTGTCTCTTAAAAATTCTAAATTTTTCACATCGCTGCGAACAGTAACTACATTCCGTGCATATGATTCAACTTCACTACAAAATGAAGTTGGAAATTTAGTCTCCGAAAACACAGACATTTGAAAAAGAATGAAAAAATAATATGTATTAAGTAGTTATGAAAAAAAGAACAAAGGATCGCTATTAGTACACAGATTTATCAGTTGACAACACAGACCCTGACGTAGGATGAGTCCAACCAATCAGCGGGCTTAAATTTTTGTAAGGTTCCTATCAATGTAAGGTTAGTTTATATGCAACCAGGTTAGTCACAGATGACCCGTCGGGGCTCCCTTCATGTTAAAATCTTATCATCTGTAACTATTTTTTTAATAAACCAAAAATAATATTCACAAATGGTTTTCAAAAAAACCCAAAAGCTCATATTTTCTTAAATTATTATTTTTAAAGAATGATAAAAATTTTAATTACAATCTTTCAATTGTAATTCTAAAAGAAAAGTAAATTAATTAATTTGAAATTTGTGTATTGATTTATCTAATTTAAGTGTGTTTTTCCTCGATATGTTTCTTTATGAGAATGAAATTCAAACCAAATTTATTTCGTTGTTTACAAGATATGATCTAACTCATTCTTTAATGCTGAGTTTGTTTCAGTGGTATGGTTTTGTTATACTTTAGATAATGCTCAAGTGTAGAATCAAAAAATGGTGGAACTTTTTTAGTTCATTATTGGAAATTGCTATTAGTATTGATCGTAGGAAGTGCGTTAGAAATGAATTTTCTAAAAGAAACAATTTTTCTATTGTAAACAATCTTCAGTAGTGTCTATTCAATATCCGAATTGCAACCAAAATATAAACAAATTTAGTGAGAAACTCACTTGCATTGGAAATCGAATTTTTTTATTTTACTTTTTAGTCTTGAATTATTATGAAATATAAACAGAAATATGACTTTAAATGTTTTATGGAAAAACTATTTTATTTAATAGATATGAATATCAAATTTGTAGAGCAGACACTTTATTTCATCGAAAATCGAAAAAAGAGTAAAGATTAAACACTTTTTATAGATTATTACCAAAATACCGACGTTAATTTTTTTTAAAAAGAAAGGCACTTTCAGTTCAGATAAATTAATCTTAAATCCAAGACTCATAAATTTCAAGAATGGTAAAGATTAAAGGAAATACTCAAAAAATCCTTCAAGAATTCGTGTTGAATGCCTAGCCAAGGAAAGTATTCTCCCTTTCAATGTAAGATTCGTACTTCTATTGTACAATCTCCCTTGTTGTTGTTCTCGTGTTCCTCTTTACAACGGAAAGAGGGGTGTAGTAGCTTCTGAGGGTAAATCTGTGTGCATGTTTTATATAACACATTTTGAGACACAAATTTTTCTTGAATAGGCTGTTGTTGCCAGATGAAACACTTCTCTTTGTAACTTTGGCAATTTTTAGCTCTAAATTTACAGACCTTTTACTGCTTGATTTGATCGTAAAACTTCTGTTAGCAATGTGAACAAGTCGATAAGCTTCTTTCACATAAAGAATCTCATTCACTTTCATATTGAATGCTAACAATTAAACAGAAATGAGGCCTATGGATAAAGAAAAAAATCCTTGTGATAATCTGTGAGAACTTTCTCTTACAACATTGCACAGTAAAACGATAAATAAACCATGGAGGTAATAGGATATTATGCATTTACACCACATGGGTCCGACTCTCCGACATTGTTCCAAGCAAATAGGAATGATTCCATTGTGTCTGTGTAGAAAATAGACAGTAGATAGTAAAAATGTTACTGACTGTTAAAAGTTGACGGGTTGAGTATATTCTAGAAAATGTGATCCAAGAAATCTGAAAAATCAAAGCAGCAAAAAAAAAAAAAAAAAAAGAGGGAAAGAGTTTTTCTAAATAAATGTTGAACCACTGTTAACTGCTTCTGCTTTCCTGTTGGTCACATGCACAAATCCTGATTTCTCATTGGAATTTTCTTTAAAACAGTTCGACTTATATAGGCATTCATCATTATTCTTATTCTTAGATTTTAATTCCATCGGCTCTTAAGATTTTCTGGTTGTAGTTTTTAAAGGTTGAGCAAATCGAGGGAATTGCACTGCTCAGAGAAATTGAGTAGACCTTAAGAATGTTTATTTAATTGAATAAGTGTTGCTTTATTGAAATATTTTATCATTCAGTTTCTTTAATATATTATTGAAATTTGCAATCGAATTCTTACAGTAAAAGTAATTAAAATTTTATATATGAAGAAGAACCGTGATAAATTATATTTACCTTCTGAAGAAGAATACTCGACATTTGAAAGTGAATCTGGTGATACTTTATATGCGGCTCGCTGTTGGTGTCCTATGAACCTGCAAGCACCTTCACCTGCTCCTCCAAATTTTCAGTTTACTTTGACTCCTGGTATAAGTTCTTCGGCAAAAAATTTTCCTGTGGACTCAGATGATGTATTTCAGCATTTTTTTTTTGATAATTCAGTGATGAGTTTCATTGTGAAAGAAACAAATACATACGCAGAAGACATTTTCGACAAATCCAATTTTACGCCTTCATCGAGAGCATTGATTGAATTGGGAAAATGCTGATATAAGAGAGTTGCACCTATTCTTTCGTTTACTTTTACTTAAAGGAATATTGCCCAAATCTGTTGAAGCATGGTACTGGAGCATAAAACCGATTTTAAACACTATTTTCTTTGGACAAATCATGAGTGAGAAAAAGATTTATTTTGTTAATGAAATTTCTACATATTGAGAATTCAGAAAATTTTGATAAAAAATGCATCCAATTTCAAAGTTAAGAAAGATTTTTGATATCCATAAAATGTTGATTCAGAGATTTAAATCTGCTTATACACCCAATCAATCTGTAATAATAGACGTATCTTTGTTTGCTTTCAAAGGCTTACTTGGATGGAAGAAACACATTCGGACTAAAACAGCCAGATTCGGAATTAAATTCTTCCAACTCTGAGTCAGAAACTGGCTAAATTTGGAATTCTATTATCTATACGGGTAAAGGAACCCTTTTCATGGAAGGATACGCACAATTTGGATTATCAACGAAATGTGCGCTGACTTTAATCCATGAAATTAAAAATAAAGGATGCCAGCTAACAACAGACAATTTTTATACTTCCCTGAAAGTGGCTAAAATTCTTCTTCAATATAAAACCGATTTTATAGGAACTGTAAGAGGAAACAGAAAAGGGTTACCGGTGGAATTTAAGGACACAAAATGGAAAACACATGAATTGAGAGCAT
>JAOUZG010003752.1:0-13863 GCA_026289955.1 Argiope argentata
AAATACTTTTTCTTGATTGATTACTTCAAAAACATTCTTCAAGAGTTTAAAGATAATCATATTTAAATTATGTTAACTGAAGTGATGTTTCAATATTTATTATTGAGTAACATATTTTTTTGCAGGATCCAGGAGCTGGGATTATACCTCGTTCATTGCATCAGCTATTTGAAGAACTGAATAAAGAAGAGAATGTTGAATTCTCTGTCCGGGTATCTTTCCTGGAACTTTACAATGAAGAACTCTTTGATCTTCTGAGCTCTACTGAGCTTTCGAGGCTGCGTTTATATGAAGATTCAAATAGAAAGGTTTTTGGTTTTAATTTTTTAAACCTTATTCATTAAAAAAAAATTAACCTCATTAACATTACTAATTTTTTTGAAGCAATATACATCATTGAGATGCCGTCGTGCTAGAACATACTATATTGTAAATATATTTTACTTTGCTTGATATACAATCCACTATTAAATAGTTTGTGATGCCAGCTTTATAAGCCAGATAACATCTACGATACTGAAATCAACTTTTGGTATTGTGGTTGTGTTACTCGGCTACTGACTCTACCATCGCAGGTTCATATTGAGACCTTCACTTGGTACATTGGTGACCTTGGCAAAGCAACCTCCTGTAATAGTTGTGGTGCCATCTACCCGAAGCAAAAACAAAAGTTGTCAGACTCACTTGATGCAAGCAAAGTTGTATGTCATGACGCAAGCAAGTAAACAACCATAGGCCGTCCAATCCCCTTGACGCAAGCAAACTAAGCTGCTGGCACCACTTAACACAAGCAAAAATAAAGCCATCAGACTCATTTGTTGCAAGCAAGCAGCAACTCTCTGTAACACTTGGCGCTTTTTTTAAAAAATCACTCCGCTGACTCACTGGTGGGGGAGTACTGTGGTGCTAGCTTCATAAGCCAGATAACATCCACGGCACTGAAGTCGACATTTTGGTATTGTGGTCATGTTATTCAGCTACGGGCTCTATTGTCACAGGTTCATATCATGACCTTCAATTGATACAAGTTTTTTCGTTAAAAACAAACACTGTTTTAACTCAATATACTAATGAAGCTACTGTCTTTTAAAATGCATTGTTTATACAGAAACATAGTGGCACCCAAAAAATACTGTTAAGATTGTGAAAGTGTGATTTTCAAATTTAAAATGTAATCTGTTTAATAATCTTATGCAAAAAAAAAGACTCCCCCCGCAAAAAAAAAGTGTTTAGTGTTGGATTTGATGAATGATTCCTTTCTGAACAGTTTTATCTTAATTTTCGTATTGAAAAATATTTGTCTGTGATCATAAATAAGTCTTCAGAAAACACACACAAAATTTAATTTGAACTAAACATTTAAAAAACAACCTCAATAAAAAACTCATGGATTTGATTGCAACAATTTATATATAAAATGCTTACGTGGACGCAAATTCAGACTGAATTTGTTAATTGCCATTTGTCAGTACTTCGCTTTTGTGCGGGAACATCAACAGGCAGTTTGATAAGATTTCAAATGAATGCTATTCTTTCATCAGTTTGGAAAATTTGGAAACAAAAATGGGCAGAAATAAAACTTTTTTTTTAACAATGAATTTTAAGTCATGTCATGTCAATTTTGAAACAAAATCACCGAAAATGAAAATACTGGTCGAATGAAAATGCTCAAGAATCGTTTTTAAGAAGAATCAGTCATAATGAATGAGATAATGTTAAAAGTTTATATGTACTGAACGAAATTTTTGAACTACATGAGTATAGTTATGTAACTATACCAGGACTTTTTTCTTTTCTTTTTTTTTTGCGAGGAACGTTGATAAAAAAAAAAAAGAAGTAGATTCAAATGACAAATACTTGAAATGTTGTCATGATAAAAAATAATAAATAATAAAAATGGTTGGGAACATTAGTTGAATGCACTGGAAATATTGAAATACTTGCTGATCAGTGATTCAATCAAAGGAAGAAACTATTGGAAGCATATAAGAAAATATAATTCAGCTTTTGCTTCTATGGAAGCTCATATTGAACCACCTCATCCTGCTGTATCATATTGTCCTCGTTTCCTGGATGATATTGCTAAATGATTCATGATTATATATACCACATGATTTCTTCTTTATATAATGGTATAACAAACCAGGTTATGGTCAGTTACCAGTGAAGCCACTGAAAAAATGCATGGAGAGAAATGATGTTTGCATTCTTTGAGAGAAGGATTTGATTCTATATCAAGAGCAATCAATCTGTTTATTTTTTGCAGGTGCAAGGTATAATTGAAAAAAATCTGGCTTCGAATATCAGGATGGTTTTCATAGAGATGAAATTAACTGAATTTGAATATAGCTGTTTTTGGACAATTTAGTTTTTTGTAAATATCAAATTCTTATTTTGTTTTTGTAGTGCAGCTTCTAAATTTGTGAGAAAAGCACAAGTTTTTTTTTTTTTTTTTTTTTTTTTTTTGGATGTACATAGCTATTTAAATGGAAGGTTATTTGTAGATGATTTGTGCAAGTTTATTTTTTCCTTTACGTTTTTTATTCCTTTTATTGCTTTATCATATTTCGAAATAAATCGAATCTAAATATAACTGTTGTTAGATTAAAGTGGCTTAATAGATGGCGAGGGAGCAATGCGAGGAGATTCAAGAAGAACTGCATTAGTAATTCCTGGGAGATGTTGATAGAATTTACTCACAAAAATATCTTTGATAAAGTAAAATTAAATTTAACTAATTATATAAAATTTCTAAGTTATGTGCAGCGTGAGAGATCTTAATCATAGCCAACTAAGGTATAAAAGTTCTTAAGATAATAAAAGCAGAGGGAGGCTTAAGAGCAAATATAGGTGATGCAATTTGTTGATTCCCAATAGTATGTATTAATGTTTTGTTGTTAAACACAGCTGGTGAAGTTTGTGTGTGTTTTTAAAAAACTATGAAAATCCTCTATTTTTAATGGTGTTTTTTTTTTTTAACCTCTTCCAGATTATTGACTGAAAATTTTAAATTTAATATCCATAGTTTAACAAATTGCAACATGAAAGGAAAGGCATTTTCATGATATTATATTATTAATTATTAAAAGATCTTTCCTTTTACAACTTTTTTCTTAACTGTTTTTTTCATGCTTTATCATGCATGCAGATTGCATTCTTGTTTTAAAAATTGTTTTTTTTTTTAAATAAAACTAGGGTTCTGTAATCATTCAAGGGTTAGAGGAAATTCTTGTTAACAACAAAGATGAAGTTTATGCTATTTTGGAGAAAGGTACATCTAGAAGGCAAACAGCTGCGACAATGTTAAATGCATCATCAAGTCGCAGTCACACTGTTTTTTCTGTGACTGTTCATATTAAAGAAAATACTGTGGAAGGAGAAGAACTTCTTAAGACAGGAAAACTGAACTTGGTAAGCTGTCTTTTATATTTATAAAAATGTATCAATCTAACAGAAGATAAGTAAATTGCAAAAAATAGAAAACGCTATTAAGTGAATAAGATAAAACTTAACATATTAACTGTCAAAATTTCAATGTTAAACTTTTATCTCTGCAAAAATAAATAAATAAATAAAAATTGGTGTTTTTTTTAAAATGAAATAGACGTTTAACTGAGTTTTTAAAAAAAGAGAAAGAAAGAACAAAATGCACGGTAGTCTTTAAAAGAAACCTTTTTACTAGTTTAACTTTTTGTCCCTAAATAAAGATTTGTTAAGAGGTCATGTCATATTATTCATTAATATATGTGTAATATTTTAGATTGGTTAAAAAACTTTACTTTAGCATTTTTAAGCCTTTTTATTTAAGTTAATATAATTTAATTATTAATTAATTTAATTATGTAAGCCTATTTAAGTTATAAGCCTTTTTATTAAAAAAAGAAAGAAAGAAAGAAAGAAAAAAAATAAAAAAGGCTTAGAAAATTCATTACTGTAATGGTTACTGTCTGAGCACTTAAAAGAAAATATCTTGGTTTAATTTGAAATTAAAACATTTAATTAACATAGACAGCTTTACATTACAAATAAACAAAAACAAGAAATTAAACATTTACAGTTATAAAGCATATTAATGGGACAAGATAAATTTAGATGTTTACTCGAGGAAAGTCCGACTCGCTCTGGAGGGAGTTCTCTTTTAAGCCACCAGGAGACGGCAAGGCTGGAATACAGCTGTCCCGCATTTATGGAATATATTGTTCCACTACATTACCTTTTTTTTTTTTTACTTGTATTGATTTTTGTGTAAGATAAATTATGTACAACACACTAAGAATAGATTTCTCAAACTTTTAATTCAAAGTTAAATTTAAAAATAAAATTTTAATGTGTTTTTATCGTAACCTTAAAGCATATTATCTCATAAAAATTATTTTAACACTGTATTAAGGCTTTTAAAAAAATAGTTTTTGAATAATAAAAGTTTTGTTTGGTTGAATACATTTAAATATATATTTTTTTCTGAGAAATTAGTTTTTATCGCAGCTTATAACAAAAATTTTCATTATTGTGAAATTCAAAATGATGTTTTTTTAATTTGTATTTTTTTTAATTCATTGAATCACATTATTCTGCAGCTTTTAAAATTGAAGAAAAAAAATTCTTCCTTTATTTTAATTAAACCTTAAAAATTTTTAAAGCATGTTCAATGAATAAAATTCTGCATTTAATTTGTCAAGTTTTGTTATATATTATTTTGCACTGAATTCAAGAAAATTAAGAAAAATTCTTCAATCGTCATTTTTACTTTTTCACATGCAGAATTTCGAGAAAATATTGCAATAATCAAAAAATTTAAACTCAAAATTTTCATGAATTTCTATATTTCATATCTCCTGGAATTCAAAAATTCCTTTTTGGAAAATATCTGTCTGTGACAAAGATAACACAAAATCTCTTTTAGCTATATGGATGGCATTTGGTATAGGGTCTTTATGCCAAACTTGAAGAGATTTTGGTCAAATTTTCAGCAACATCCGTTAAGAGGAAATCGGCTTGTCCACCCGACTGCTTAAATATAAGTCAGCATGATATGTACAAAACGAGGAGAGCTAGGTAGTTAAAATTTGGTACACAGGCTTAATATCTTTTGTATAAATATCTGTGCAATTTTGAAAGTGGGAATCATGAATTGTTACTATGAGCTATTGTATTTTCCAACAAAATGAATTAAGTTTTACCTGTTTGTGGTTATACCTGTCTAGTAATATCCTATTTATTTTTACACCTTTTTTTAAATTTAAACACCTTTTTTTTTCTTTCCTTTTCTTTTCTATTTGTAATGTGAAATTTATTATTGAATGTATGGCAATTGATGCATTTCTGTTTGTTTGTTTTGCTATAATTTAAATACTTTTTGTTTCGTAATATGAAATCCATCATTGGATATATGGGAATGTGTACAAAACTGTACCATCCACTTGGAAAGATATGAATTAAATACTTTATTTGCATATAATCTAATATTCTTATTCATAAAGCTTTTGTGGTTAGGGCAACAAGGAATGTGTCTTTAAAACATTACTAAAATGTTCAAATAACACATTATTGTAATGGAATTCAATGTTTTATAGTTTGATCTTCAGATTTTGTTATAGTTTTTTTTTTTTTTTTTTTTTTTTTTTGTGCATGTGTGTGTGTCTGAGTTAACTTTAAATTAGCTCTTATTAAGGAAACAAAATTCCATTACTTGAAGCTAGCTTTACCTGTAACAGAAGTTACTGTTGCTTTCAAAATATAGAAATAGAATAAGTTAGACAAGAGAGAAAATAGAAGAAAGAAATTCATGCGCGATTTTGACAATATTATTATGTATACTTCACTTGGTTCTTTTCCATTTTGTTGATCGATGAAATAAGTGCAGTCCTTAGGTAACAAACGATGACATTTATTGAGCATGAAAACACTAGTACAAAGATGACAAATATAAAAAAAGAAGAGAGAGGTTGGGAAGTAGAAGGATGAAAAACATAAGTATTTGCTTGTATAATTATTTTGGATTGTTCCTTGTGCTTGGCAAGATAAATTTGATTCTCCATCTTGTCTCAGTGTTTGTTAGAATGGGCTTGAATGCCTGAAGGTTCAATTTTTCTACGCTAATGATTTCCAGATGCAGGAAGTTGATAAAACTAAGTAGAAAGTAGACTGACTTACACCATCTAAGAGACACTACATTACTTTTGTTTTACCAGTTGAGCCTATTACATATGCTTGATCATTTTGCAGATGAATAAATTTGGGAATTTTACTATTAACATTATTAGTAGAAATAACTGGAATGGTAGTTAATTTAGATTTCCATTTACAGTTTTACAGATGCAAACAAGATGCCTGTTTTTTGCATTTATAGCCACAAGTTTTGTTTTCCCGTGGGCAATTTTTTATGTTACGGACACGGTCTGTTCTTAAAAAACAATGGTTACTATTTTTTTTAATTTTGCTTACGAGTATCTATGTCAGTTACATTCTTGCAACCAGTATCTATTAATATCACAGAAAGTACAAAATGGAGAATGTTTTTTAATTGCCATTGTGTTTTTGGAATTAACATACAAGTTAGCAGTGAAAGGTTTAAAAACATAGTGAATAAACTGTTCACCTCTAATTTTCAGGATTGTAAGTGCATCTTCTACCTCTTCCTAAAGAAATTGTATTAATTTTATTGTACCACCCTCCGAAATTTTTTGACGTTTTGCAAAAATAATCCAATGGTGACAAATGTTATCAGGAAAAGCTCGTAAAATTTTAGGAGCTTAAATTCGGCCCTAAACATTAATATCTTCTCCTAAAGCATGTAGAGCTTATAATCTCCTGTTACACTCAATAAAAACTTCTTTTATTGATAATGGTGAAGAATTTTGTATTGGTGTTAAATTTTCTAAAAAGTTCTAATGAAATTGAATGATTCTGTTTTTGTCGGCCTATTTGTCCAAACGAACTTTTTTGTAGTGTCATACGTATCAGAAATAATGCTTATACCATCGACCAATCATTTTGGTTCATCCCGCAAATAGCATCATAAAAAAACATGTTTATCAGTTACGAAAAGATTTAGATTATTATTTATGGAAAATTGACATTGTTCCCAAAAACTTTGTCATTGTTCCATATCGCCTTTCAACAGTTTTAACTTAATTGTTGGCAATTTTACAGTATATGATTAAATAGCAGGAGTTGTAATACAAGGATTTAATTTCATTGCCAAATTATCATTTTTGACAGCCAAATCTGTAGCATTATTCATACTTGGCACTAATTTAAAGTTAATCAAAATTGCAAATTCAGCATTATAAGTATAGCTTTCACATTGTAAAATATTGCTTCCTTATTCTTCATCAGAAAGAAAATTGGGTATTTTATTATCTAATATTTTCATTTCAGTTAAGGCAATTGTTGAACGTTGACAAGTATATTCCACATCTTCAATTAATAAGTTATATAAGTGACCTGCATTGAAAATTTATGAAAACTAATTGAAAATTTTTATGATATATGCTGTTTTATACCTAGAAATTAAAAAATAAATCCTTTTTGTGTGTGTTTTTAGTGGCATTAAAATTATTATTTGTCAAGAATGTAAAATATTTAGTAAACTGTTATTAATGATTAAACTTGCTACCCCGTTTCAGCTCATAGTATTTGTACATTAAATGAAAATGGTGGATAATTTTCTTATTTAATTAGGTCGATCTTGCTGGAAGTGAAAATGTTGGACGATCAGGTGCTATTGATAAAAGAGCCAGGGAAGCAGGTAAAATATCTTGCACTTAGAATTGCTTTTATTTTTTTAATAGTGAGTGAGAATATTATTATTTATTTATATATTTCACATTTAGGTAACATTAATCAGAGTCTGTTGACATTAGGGAGAGTCATTACTGCTTTGATTGAAAAGCAACCTCACATTCCATACAGGTAACACTCTAAAATTTATATATATTAGCTACTATATAAATATCTTAATTTGAGCAAATCTAAACATTAAAGATGCTCTTTTTATACTTATAATTTTCCTTTTTATTATTGAAAATCTATGAACTGTTAGGTTCTATGAAAGGAAATCTTATAAAAATTAGTTTCACCATTATATAATTTTATTATGAGAAGGACACCTTATATCATTTTAAATACTCAAATTTCTTTAGACAGAAGCGTAACATTTTTAGCAATTCATTTAAGTGTATGCATACGTTAGCTTCGAATATAGTTAGTTTTACATAACTTTTTTTTAATACATACTAATTACCACAAAAAATTATTTATTTACTTAATTCATTTTGACTTAGTCTGTTTTCTAAAAACTATTTTCTTAATCACTCAAACTTAATTTCAGCTTCATAGTAACTAACTCTGAATTGTGTAGCCTTTTATTTTCCCCCAGAAGCATTGGTTAATTCCTTTCCAAAATTATATACACTCCAAAACTGAACAGCTATACTTTACTCATCATGGATTTAACAAGGAAATCAATCTTATCAAGGAAAGATAAAAATTGGACTGTTTTCTTGAATTATGAAAAATAACCAAATAAAAAAAATGAAAACACCATAACTTTTTTTCCCTTCCAAAAAGTTATACTCCTTAACTTTAAATAAAATATATTAATTTTATTTTAGTCAATTGATTTCATTTAATTTTGAAGCCTAAGAATAATTACTAATCAAGAATCCATTTTAAAAGTTAAATAGATTCTATACATATGATTTATTAAAAATTTTGATACTGTTTAGAAAAATGACAAAAATATAAATATAATATTTGAACATGTAGTATTTTCAGTATTAAAAAAGTTTAGGGTCATATTTCTTTCAGTATACTATATCCATATTGTTTGTTTCAGAGAAAGTAAACTTACTCGCCTTCTACAAGATTCTCTTGGTGGGCATACAAAAACATCAATTATTGCTACCATATCACCTGCTCTTTGCAATTTTGATGAAACTATTAGCACGCTTGATTATGCAACGAAAGCTAAGAGTATTACTATACGTCCTGAGGTCAATCAAAAGATGACCAAAAGAGCTTTAATCAGGGTTAGTTTGTCATTTTCTCTCTCCTTCAATTTATAGATTAATTTAGATATATATTTTTGAAAAATTATCTTAAATACTGATTTTGTATGTAGTAATAGTACATGTACTAAATTTTAAAATTGCATTCTGTTTTTTTTTAATAGTTGTAGGACTGTTAGTAATTATAATGCTGAATTATTTTGAAATAACTATATGGTGTCATCTGCTTCTGACCTCTTCGTTTTAGCAAATTAATAATAAGCAAAATATAATTTCACACTTTAAAGCAAGTGATTCACCATTTTAATTCTAATGCAAAAATTGAAATTTTGCTATTTTATTAATTTTTTAAACCCCTTTTCTGTATAAACATGAAAAGGCTTTTTTTCTCTGAACATTATGTTATTTTAAAACAAATTTAACCTGATATTGCAATACATTTCATTACTGTTTTATGTATATTTTAAATATGTGTAAAATGTATAATGTGAAATAAATATTTTTAGACATTTAACCTGTGTTTCAAATATAAAGAAATGTTTCATTTTAAAATATTTAACAAATGAATATGCAAAATGCTAATTTTATTCAGTACTAGCCGCCTTTGGCGACCAGTCGGTTCGCCAATATTAAGGCCGACTAAAGGGTTAAATCAATTTTTTTATATAACTTGGTCTCGTGATGAGTTTTTCAGCAAAATATTTTTAAGCTTCAAATTTCGATAATCATGTAATTCACTTATACTATTATGCAGGCCTTAAGCAGTCCTGTCTTTGAGCTCCACATCTCTCTCTGATTTTCTATCAGTGCACGTAAAATTCAGTTTTAAATTAAAGTGGAAATGATGGAAGTGCACTTAATATAAAGAAATTTTTACTCAATTCAAGCACGCCTTTAAATAAAACTAAGAACTGAAAGCAGAGTAGTCCAGCATTGAAGCTTTATGTTCAATACAGAAATTGAAACATTATATTTTTTTTTATAATTCATTAGATCTCAAGGAATTATTCAGCAAAAATTTCACAGTTTAATTGAAACCTTCAGTTTTTAGTTTTATTTTTAGATGTATATAAATGCTCTCAATAAAAACATTTTTTTAGGTTTAAAAACATATATAAAAAATTATGGTTTAAATTCTTTTGGCCTTATAGATTCATATTTGTAAAATATTCTTAATATTTCAACTTCTAAATAAATAAATAAGCATTTCTAGCTTCTTCAAATCTGGCTGATTTATTCAGTTCTGAATATTTCAAGTTTAGAACAATCATCATTTTCATAATCTAGACCAATTATTCTAGAGTAATTCTGATTGGCTTCTTTGATATCTTGATAAATTGATCTAAAATTGCCAGTTTTTATCGAATAGTTATAATGAAATTTTCATAGATCGATCAGCCTTGATGATTGATTAAGTTGATTGGAGTACCACTTTTTTTATTTTAAGGACTTATTGTCTTGTTAAATATGATTCACAGAGCAGATGATGTATGTAAAAATTTAATTCATCAGCATTTTTCCCTCAATATACTAATTATATATTTCACTTACACCATTTGTTAATAGATTTATGTCTTTCTGAACAAACTAAAAAATTAGATGTTGGGCTCCGATTACAGAAGATGCCTTGTAGATGTTAAGCCATATTTGCCTTAAATAAAACTGTTTAATTGGATTAGTAATATATGTATAGTAAAATATCGTAGAAAACGTTTCCATTCATTTATTTCCCACAAATATCATGTTTTATATTAGTTTCATTTTATACAGACACGTGACGAAAATGACATTCTTATATGTTTAATTTGGAATGATAGTTGACTTATTTTTTTCTCGTGAGAGAACATGATATTGTTTTGGTTAGAAAGTTTTCATGTCTCCGAAATATGTGGGTAAAAATAGTTTTAGATGCTTTTACAAATTTTGCATTATTAACTATTACGTATGCTTGTTTGAAAGAAGATGCATTTTCAAATAGCTGACCTGCTTTTACCAGTATAGCTTTAATGTTACATATGCTTCGTTGAAAGTAGTTGCGTTTATATTTCGCATGATTCATTAAAATGCGGAGATAAATTACAATCATGAAGGCGAATTCTTTGATTTGCACAAAATATTTTCTTCACATAAGTAAAAGTAACAATTCAAAACATGTCTTATTGTTTTAAAAATAAAAAAAAGAATACAAAAATATTTTACTACTACTGATTATCAATTGCTTTTTGTTCGTCGTTTATTTAAAATGGCGTCATTTTCAAAATTCGTTTAAGATTTCTTACTTTTAAATAATTAATCTCGCTCTCAGAAGATTATTGTTTGGTGCTTTTCTAAAAATTCTTTTTCAGTTTTGACTGTCGCACTTTTGTAGTATATGTTTACTTTGCATTTTTATTTATTTTGATTCTTTAATTGAATCAATAATTTTGATTTTGCAAACGATGAAGAAAAATTTTCTCTTGCATTTACGGTTTAAAAAATATCACATTTCCTATTTGTTTCTTTTCATATAATCACGTGATGAAAATTGTATTTTTCTGTTTTATTTTAGGTAGTAATTAACTTTTTTTAAAATCAGAGCTTCTGAAAATGTGATGGCAACATTTTATTAAAAGCAGATTTTTTTTTTTTTTTTTTGAGTTCCTCGAGAAGATAAAATGTTATTTTATTTTATTTATTTTTTTGCGAAATAAATTGTTGAAAAAAAGGATTATATTAAATACTTAAAAGGTCATTAGAAATAGAGTTTTAATTCGTAGGTCAACACATTAGTATCATTGAAAAGCTAATTTTTTGAGCTTTAACGTGATGCAAAAATCAATTTTGTGCTGTAATATTTTCGGAAGTTATAGCGAAAAAACGACAAAATGTAGCTTATTTTTTAATTAATTAAAATTTGAATTAAAAATTCAAAAAAAGGGCTCCGAGGTGCACATTCTCGGCACCCAAGGTATACATATACCAAATTTGGTAGCTCTAGGTCGAACGATCTGGCCTGTACATCGCCAACACACACACACACACATTGTGTTTTATTATAAGTAAAGATTTATTATTATTATTTGTTGATGAAAAATAGCAATATTTTGTGAATAAATATGTAAACTCTTATGAAATTAAAAATTATCAAAAATTTAAAACAAGTTCTATGAAATGAAAAATACAGATTTTAGCTTTTACTTCAGTAGCTTGTAAATTGATTTTTGCTTCATCTGGTATAATTAAAATCTTCTAATTTGGATTTTATCACTAAATTTTTTATGTATTGGACAATAAAATACTTTGTTGCTTAAAAATGTAATTTTTTTCAGGAATATACTGAAGAAATTGAGCGTTTACGAAGAGATCTAGCTGCTCTTCGAAATAAAGATGGATTTTTTGTTGATGCAGATAATTATTCGTAAGTTGTTTTAAGCTTATCCCCTTATTTGATATTTTTCATTTGGAAAAGATAATTTCTGTTTTATAATTTGTTCATTAACACATTCGCTGCCACCAAAATTTATATATCCATCCTCAGAAGCCGAATTTAAAAAAAGTGTTTTAATGATTAAAAACGTTCCTAATATTTTAATAGTAAAGCCAGAAAAAAAGAAAAACCTTTTATTTTCGTGTTTAGTAAAAATAATGCTTCATTAACGTGCCACAAAAACCTCATCGTTCAACCTCCAAATCCGAATTAAAACTAAAGCAGTTTACTTATCATACTCTATTGTCTCCCCAGAGCGTCACCGGCATGCGAGGTAGCGCCATGCTGACGCGTCAGTGGCAGCGAATATGTTAAAACAGATAAGCTATATTTTCTGGATGTATTAACAATATTTATTATTTCAAAAAACAACTCAGAATATATAATATCTTTTGAGGATTTTTATCTAGTTCTTATTATAAGATCATAGGTTTAGAACACAAAATCCCCAATTCTTACATTCTTTGGTTTAAAAGAAAATCCTTTCAACAGGTTTAAAAACTTATTTTATTTAGTTATTCTTATAATTTTTAATCTTTAATTTTGCATGCATTATCATAGAAAAATTGGTTTTGTAAATAAAGAAATTTCCTTGAATACTTTTAAGAATATAATCTACTCTAGATTTGTAATGGTTTTACTAATATCACTTTTTTAATCTTTCATTGTAATTCTTTGTCTTTGGTGTTTTCCAGAAATATACCCCCCCCCTTTTAAATCTGAATTTTGTTTTATTACATCTGTTTTTATGTAGCTTAGTATTAGAAGTATCATTAATAGTATATAATTTTAAAAACTAAATTATATTTGTTTTATGTTCAAAACTTCTAATTGTTTTTTTCTTCATTTTATTTATTTATTTTTCCCCCTTAAACTTATATATTTATCCTTAACCCTTCCTCTTTTAACATGACCATGCATAGCTTAGTATAATTCAAGTAAATTGACATATTTGTTTTACAGCTCTTTATTGAATTCAATAACTGAAAAAGAAAATATGATGAAAGAACTTGAAGAAAAAATAGAAATATTGAAAGAAGAAAATAAAAAGGTACATTATTTAAGTTTTTGAGAAGCTGATAAATAAATCTGGACACATTCTCTCTTTTTCTCTTCCCTTTCCCTGCGGTTTTAATTTTTAAACATTTAATTTTTGTGGTTGTTACCATATAGTCTTGGATAGATTTTATAACAAAAATGGTGCCTATACAAATTGCTTTAACTGTAGAAAAAGCTCGGTCGTTCCTGTTTTACTTCTCATATTTTAATAATTAAAACAAGGATTTTGATTAAAATTTAGAAACTGCACTGTTTTAAATATTTGTATGGGAAGAGAGAATGTATAAATTACATTATTTCATATGAAAAAAAAATGTAATGTTAAAT
>JAOUZG010003756.1:0-14491 GCA_026289955.1 Argiope argentata
ATATAGGAAGAAAATGAATTAATAGTAGGAACTGAAAAACGACAGGAATGAGAAGAATAAAAAATGAGTATTTAACTTCACCCAAAATTGTAAATTCATATTAAATATTGAAAGAGATCTGCCTTATAAAGATAACTGAAAATTTGCAATGAATTAGATATACAAAGTTCGGCTAATTATTTTATCACCAGAATAGTTTGCAAATGAATAATCTGCAATACTAATTGATTTCTGTGGATGTATAATTTAGTGCGGATGTCAAAACAAAAATTCGAAAATCCCATAAACTACGTGAATGAATTCGGATGTAGTCTTGATATCCAAATCGAGAATACATATCAAATTTTCGACCCATTCGATCAAAGAGAAAAAATTCAAAATACCTCATTCATTTCACTATACGATAAACACAAAAGTAGTGGGAAAAGCCGAAGGGAGTATTCTCGTGCCTGTTCATAAAACGAGATTCTACAAATATTATCTATTAACAAAGGTTTTTAGATAATAATAAGCATATCTATTAACTAAAGTTTTTCTTAATTCTTAAGTTTAATAGTATATATATATATATAAATTTATTAAGAAAACATTCCTGATATTGAAAGTTGTTCAGTTTAGAAAACTAAATCGCATCTTCTTTTAAATCAAGACATTCAAGAATGACAGAAACAGCTCTGTTGATTTTTTAAAAACAACGGTCAAAACGATTTGAGTCTCATTTTTACAAAAAAAAATCTATTTTTTACTTAAATTTTTTTTAAAAAAAATTATCAAAAATAGAAATAAATTAATATGACAAAAAAATTTTAAAAAATTAACAAAAAATATTTTGAATTTTAAGATGATATAAAATTATTTTTTGCATTTCTATATTTTCAAAAATAACAGCAGCAAAACATCAAAAATTTTGCTTACTTTTTAATTAATTAAAATATCAAAATATGGCTTATTTGGTAGTTCCAAATGAAAAATGGCATGTAAAGCGCTAAAACTCATTCAGACATAGATACATACCAACGTATTTATTAATAATAGAGTTTTAATATTAGATTATTAGGGGTTTTATTACTATTATTATTAAAAACTTATTGCCAGCCTTTTCGTAGTCTTAGAATTCAGGTATGGGGCTCTTGCCTTTATTAGAGTACAAAGAATCACATATATATAAATCGGAACGTCATTCCAATGGGTTAAATGGGACTGTCTTTCTGGGATGCTATAAATTCCCTAGGTATCTAAAAAATTATTGTGCTGATTTTATTTTAACTTTTAAGAAAATAATTTCATCATTATTAAATCAATCACTGCACTTAAAAGATGGTTTTGGTTCAACCATTTTGTATAGTAAAAAGAAGATCAAAATTTGGGTAAAAACCAGCCTGGAAAAGATTTGGAAACTATCCAGGTGGCAAATTTCGAAACCATGTAGGACGGCAGGTAATGGATACCAGACCACATCTGGGGTCGTCGCTCCAGTGAAGAAAAATATCAATCAATATGAAATTATTTCAATATTTTATGCATTGAATATGACCTATAAGGAATTATGAATCAAGTCAAAATTATTGATTTATTTACCACAAACGCAAGCTGCATAAATTAAGCCGAAGTCCTCGTCTAAGGTTCGTTTACCCCTTGATCCGAGCTTAGCAGGTTCGATTCCGATTCGGGCATGGTTATTCTCTTCCATATGTTTTTGTGTAAGGTGTGTAAAAGAACCCCCACCCTTTAAAAGGGGGTTGTCAAGTGAGTGTTATCTTCATTTGAGCTAGAAGTCATACTTCTGCCCTCAGATGCTTAGGGATGATCTTTACCATCAGAAGTTAATGCACAAATTTGACTTAAACCATAGCCTTCGTCAACGAACTTGCCTGTGGCAAGTACCATAAGTAGCAATAACATGAGAGAAAGTTAAATAAGTATTTGTATATCAATCAAATAAATAATTGTAAAGATATTAAACAAAGTATTGAATGTTAAAATGCATACAACTAAATGATGTATAAATTTATATTATCTGAACGGATCAAATTTATTTGATTGAATAATATTGTGCTTATGCTGATAATGAAAATTCGCATCTTCGCATTCAATTAAGTAAAAGTTTTAATTATTATAACATTTTTAATAATATATGAAATATTTATTTGTATGTTATTATACTAATTATTTAGTACGCTGTCATATTTTTGTATTTAACTGGTTTGTAAAATGGAGTTGAAGGATGTTCGTTCAAAATTGTTTTGGTTGAAAGCCTCCAATCTGCACCATTTGTAATGTGTTAGTAAAAAAAAAATTTTTTTTTCATCGTATTTGTTTTTGTTGAGTCATTGGAACTCGAATTTCCTAGTTAGGGTTCTGATCAATGGTCATATTATTTCAGCTTGAGATATTTAAATTTATCCTGAAAAGAACTTTATTTAAGGATGACATGACATAACGCCATCCAGTGCCCCCGGTGCCTAAAACGCCGAGTTATCTAACCAGTTGGATGAGCACAAGATAGGAGGGAAAAAAAAAGAAGAAAGAAGAAAAAATAAGTGGGGGGTTCTGCACTTTTGAGGGACTTTTTAAGTTATAATGTTGGTTGATTATCACAAGGGGAATTCTTGTCTCAACTATTATAGGTCTTGAGGAGGTCTTGGTATTTATGAATATCGTTTACTATGGAGTTGATTTTGCCGCGTGAAAGGGTATTTGATGCAAATCTCCCATACTATTCTTCTTCGAGACTTCTTTCTGGATTTCTCATGTGCCATGAGAGAGTGAGTAAGCATTCTGTGGCATAGGGAAGGATGATATCATTAATTTGGATTGAGAACAACTAAAAATCCACAAACTTCTGGTCTCAAACCTGAGCCTCTAAAAAATGTCATTTTGCTCTTGATCTGTTTAGTTTAGTTACATTAACGTCCTTTTTTAAGGCAAAAGTATGGCTATTTTGGGATGGACCTTGTGATTTTGAGCAGTGCTCAGATGACTAGAGCGACATCTTAGTCAGTTCTCTTCAAATTTCCACACCACACCAAAGAGAAAGACGTTTGGTCCCAACGGATTTAACTTGTACCAGTCCCTCTTATACGATGAGTCTTCAGTGGAACCAGGTCTCAAACCAAAACATTACTGCTAGGACGCCGAGATTGCTCTTCCTTGCTGAAGCCGTCCAGCCTTGTTCTCGATCAGAACAAGAATCATATGTTGTAAGAATCGTTTGCTCTATAAGGTTATTTCGGAATTTCGAATACAATCACCATACATGTATTCAATTGTTTTAGATTTTTTAAAGCCAACGATCTAAATAAATCTTTATGCTGAAAAAAGAGAATCCAACAAGTAGTTTTGGGGGTAAATCCAATTAAAATTCATGTCACATCACCTGAAGGGTGCTTAAAACCCTGTCATTCTCCGAAACTGAAACAACTCATTTGTTCACGCACACAAAGCAGGCCCTTTTCCCTTTCTGATACCATGTGGGCCCTTTTCTTAACAGGCCGTGACAGCACGTGGCGACACACTTGGTCAACTTCATCCCGCTGTGTTCCACTCTGTCCAGACAAGGGGGGGGGCTCAATTTCCGGTGCCGTATTCCGTAACGGTTACGGTTAAATGCGACTAAACCTAACGGAGCCGTTACTCCAGATCAGCACTAGGATAGGATGGACGCACGATCTAATTGATGCTGTATTTGAGTGTCGGCGAAAGAAGAGTTATTACTGTGGAAATTTTCGCGTGGGAAATAACTGAATGAGGAACAGATTTTTTGTTGTTAATGAACAGTTGGATGATGAGGGAATTTTAGTTCGAAAGAGATTGATTGTTATTCCCCGAAATCGGCTCTCTTCATTCTCATTAGTCATGCATAAAAATTCATTTTAAAAAAATGCTGGGAAAAGTTTTGAAATATGTCCCTCTTAACTTTATTAATTTGATGAAGATAAAAAAATTTAATAATAAATTAAATTTCAAACAAGAAATAATTGTTATCTTTTGTTTTTTGAATTAATCAGTTAACCCTTTCCATGGAAGCTGATGTAATCTGTTTTCATTGATTATCAGGTGTTAATACATACACCCATATTATATTTTCATGTTTCTATATAACAACAGAATCCGGATATTCCCAAAAGAATTTCATTTTTCCCATATGAAATTTGCCAAATTATCTAGTCACCAAAACAGCAATAAGAAGAGAACTAAGATTGAATAAGACACCACTATATTCACAGCCCACAATTGTGCATTATGTGTGTTAATAATTCATTTTGGGTTTAGAACCTGCGTGGATTTTTCGCAATCTTCACTCTCTCAGAGTAGTTTCTAAGGCCATATTCTATTCCAATTTTTGTTTACTAACAACTCTTTTAATTTTTTAATTCAATTCAACGCATTGTAAGCAACTATTGTAGCTCTATAAAAATTCGTGGTTAAGTTATTGATTGTACGTCCAAACTTTTATCTCAAAATCAAAGGCAAAAAGAAAAATCAATTCTGTGAATATTGAAGAAACATTATATAGAGTAATTAGTAAATGGTTCTATCGATAAGAAGGTTCTATCATTGAATTAAGAACAAACATTTAATTTTCCAGGTATCAAAGAAACTATGAATTTATTAAAAGTACTTAATTCACGTAGAATCAAATACTGTGAAAAGTCGATGTTAAAGAAATATTTTTTTAAGGTGATCATGATTATTTTTTAAGCATAATTACAGTTCAAAACCAGCAGAAGTGGTCTGCCCAAAACTTTCTCGCATACTTTCTAATAATGTTGTAATCACCAATCACTATACATAAAATTGCGAATTTTAAGCGAAGAATGTTGTTGTTTCTTATGGCACTTACCATGGACAAACTCGCTGAGATAGTCAGCGTATTAAATTAATCACTTTTTTTTTGCAGTAGCATCAACTAGTGTCAAGAATACCGGCTTTATGGCAAGGAGGTAGCTTGTTCTGGGAATCCCGGTTCGGGCATGGTTGTTCTTATGTGTGCTGTCTGTGAGATGTGCGACTGTGCCCCCTTGTAAAAAAGGGGCTGTGCAAGCGAATGCGATGAGTGTGTAGCTAAGTCATACTCTTTGCCATAGTTGGTGCAACTTGAAACAAGAGACGCTACTTTCGGCTTAAAATCTGCTGATGCTAGTCTTTTTGCTTGTCCATGGCAAGTGCCATAAGTAACAACAACAACAGGGTCAAGAGTACAACTTTTACAGCTCACTCTTCATATTTGCCCGCACAGCCCCTTTTCACAGGGGCGCACATTCGCACATCTTACAGTTAGAACACAGGGTAACAGCTAGGTCTGAGCCGGGACTCAAACCCAGGACACTCAGATCAAGGGAAAGACGCGCTATCCCTACGCCAGGAGGCCGGTTAAGCGAAGAACAGTTGTTAAATAGTTATTAAGACAAACAATTAAGACAAGACAAACAGTTGTGGTCTTTGGCATGAATCAAATATTTTTGTTGAAAATAGGGTAAATTGTTCGCTAATTAATACTAAATGTATGGTTAATTTGTACGTTCCTGACTGAAACCAAAATTTAATAGAACAACAACAAAAAAATAATATCCCTTACCATTTATTTGAGTCACTGCGTTGTTGAGTATTGCACTTACAGGTTTATTTTCACGTATACCTGTCAATCCTTTGAACAGATTTGGCACAAGTTTTAATAAGAATCACATTCTCGCTACCGAAATTGTGAACAAAATTTTACTTATTTAAGTTGTATTGTTATCAAATTATTATGTGTATAGTGATTCAAAATTATAAGCCAACAGACCAACAGACGGCCAATTCTTTGTTGGGATTTGTTCCAAATCTGATGAGAATCTACATCTTAGATTATAAATCTGTGTTCGTCTATGAGAAAGTAAAAATGAAAGGAATAAATAAAAAAAACTGTATAAATTTCAAAAATAAGAAAGAGGACGAATGGACGGACAGACCCCCTAATCCTCCACTTCCAGACAGACCATCAGCAGGTAAAATCACCGTCTCGTGACCTTCATATTCCTTCTGATAAATAACAGAATAGTTTTCGATAAGGACCTCTCGACAGCACCTAATGACCTTGTGCGAGCCTTAAGAAGGGGGCATCTCCTGATCCGGAAAACTCGATCAAGCAAAAAAATGTAATCCTTTAATGGGGAGGGAGGTGCACTCCAAGACACTCAAGACGCCGGAAGTTTACTTCTTCCGTAACTTCCGGCGTCTTGAAGTGTGCGCCTCATGTAAAAACCTCTTCAAAAAATGAGCAGCGGGAGAAGGGAAGAGTGCCAACATGTCACAACCCCCAGACGTAATTTATTGACTCAACGGGCATTATCGCGGTTACATCATGACAGTAATTTTCGATTTAGACATCGACGGTACGCTCTGTGGATTTAACGTTAATCTGTGCCAAAAAAAAAAGGGGGTGGAATCCCTTTTGAAGAGTGGGTAGATTTTGGAGTCCCTAGACTAATAAGAATATCCGAAAGACCACGCTCCACACGGCAATATTTTTATTTATTTATTTATTATCATAATTATTTTATTTTATTTTATTGTAAAATTGAATTTTCTGGGAGAAAATATTTAGATACGAATCACATGCTGATTGCATATGAACATTTTTCGATTTTAACATATTAACTAGTTATTTAAATAAAAAAAATGATAAATACATTTAATCTTAACGTTATTCAAAACAATTAGATTAATTAAAGTATTCATTTAACAGTTTATCTACCATTACATATTTTCGAACTTGTCCTCAGTTTCACCATAGTGAAATTGGGTCCGAGATGCTGTTGGGCATTGTCAGTAAATTAAGGCTAAACTTTGGAAATTAATTACAGTTGAAATTAGAGTTTAAAATATTAGTTTTAGTTTAGTTACATTAACGTCCAACAACAAATTTCAACTGTAATTAATTTCCGAAGTCTAGCCTTAATTTGCTGACATTGTCCAACAGCATCTCAGACCCAATTTTACTATGGTGAAACTGAGTTAAGTTCGAAAATATAAGTAATGGTAGATAAACTGTAAAATAAATACGCTTAAGCTTAACATGTTATTCGAAACAATCAGATTTATTAAAATATACATTTTGCAGTTTATCTACCATTACTTATATTTTCGAACTTGCCCTCAGTTTAAACGTAGTGAAATTGGGTCCGAGATGCTATTGAACATTATCGGCAAACTAAGGCTAAACTTTGGAAGTTAATTACAGTTGAAATTGGAGTTTAAAGTATTAGGTTTAGTGTAGTTATATTAACGTCCAACAACACTAGGGCTATTTTGGGACGGATCTCGTAATTTTGAATCACGTTCAAATGACGAGAAAGACATCTGAGACTTGAACAGTTCTGTTCTAATGACTAGTTCATTTGGTTGGGAAGCATATAAAATCACTGGCATTGCAACAGATAAAATATGATGAATAAGAGAGTTATAAAAAAAAAAGACACGTTTACAAAAATAGCTATATGATAAAAAGCAGATGAATGAATTCAGGTTTTTATAAAATGTTCCCTTGAATTGAAAATCTATTTTTTTAAATGCCTTTCTATGTGAACTGCGAAAACCAAAAAAGAGGCAGATTTTCGAAATTACGCCCCGTCTCCCTCAAAAAATTAAATTTTACAAATCCATATTATAAATGTAAATTACCAAAAAAAAAATGATTTATGTCTTTATGCAACTTTTTGAATCATTTTCCTTAATCAATAACACGGATAATCGATAGTATTTTGTATGATGCATTGCACTTACAATCGTAACGAATAAAAAATAATGCGTTGTTGTTACTAATGACGCTTGCCTATGGACAAGCCCCCTGCTGATACAGCAGCAGATATAAATCGGAAGGAACGTCTCTTGTTTTGAAGTAGCGCCAACTAGCACTAAGAGTACAACTTAGCTACACACTCATCACATTTGCTTGATCGGTTCCTTTTTACAGGGGGGCACAGTCACACATCTCACAGATAGCACACAGAAGAACAACCATGCCCTAACCAGGACTCCCAAAACACGAGGAAGATGCGCCACCTCTGTGCCTGAAAGCTGGCAAATAATGCGTTAAATTTGTTACCTATAGAGATAGAGTTGGATTACATTATGACGCGTGACCAATCATTTGTATTCCTATAGATTCATGCAGTAACCCATAGGAAGTGGTCTTCCCAAAACTTTATCGTATATTTTTGATAAAGGTATTATTCCAACCTCCTCTCGCATATAATTGCAAACATTGAGTAAAGTTGCGAAGGTCTTGCATGACACAAGGGAACCTTACTTACAAAATATAAATCACTAGTGTGAATCTAGTACTCTTAATAAAACTTCGGTACGATTGTTGGCAATTAACACTTGACATGCAGTTAATGCACAAGAACCTGGATACCGTATATGTAATTTGAACGCATCTTTACGAACTGATTGAAACTAAAATTTGATATAGAGTAATAACTGTAGTCAAAATGCCATGTGACAAATTTACAAATTTTATTTAATTAAATGTTTGGGTCATTCTTTACACGCTGCACTTTAGCTGCAGATCAATAGAGTGTCAACCCATTTTCTTAATGGCTTCATTTTTTAATATGAATTTTAAATGATATGTATATTAAATTTCATCTATCTAGCTCTTTACTTGTACTTGAACAGCGGGAGAGGCGATCTTCTGAATGGATTTTGTACAAAGCTTAGTAAAAAATCTACAACTTGGGGGATAAGCTCATGTACCAAATTCCATTTGTCTAGCTCAAAACATTTTTGAATTATCGTATATTCACAGACACACATAATGCCAAAAATGCGTTTTAGAATCCAAAATTACAGAAATGGGGATATTTGTGAAAAATTATGATTCTTCTTCTTATTTTTTTGTGATGATTACAATATTTTTGAATATTCTGTGTACTATAAAGTAAAAACTAAGAATATTAGATTAATTAATTTATATTTTTATTTCCAAAAAAAAATGTTTCTTCTATGTTTAGATGAGTTTGACAAAATAGAAAGTGGCTCCCCCCCCCCCAAGGGTAAATGGGAAGTCAGAGTAAGAACTATTTCAACGAAATACTGAAAAACTTTTTCTTTCAAAAAATGTTTCCCTTCTCCCTGCAATTTAGGAACTAAAAATTTGTGTCACACTTTCAGAAAAGATGAAAATTTTCTTTAATACAAAACTTTATGAGAGGCCTCACATCCTATGCAAAAATGTAAGAAAATTACAAAGCTTACTTGCTAAACATATCTCCTACGAATATATTCACTGGGACGAAGTGTTTCTTTATATTATATTCCTACGTGTAAGACCCTCATTATTCTTTACTTTCACCAAAAAATGCCATTTCATATGCAGAGCAAGCACACAGAAAAAAGATAAAACCATGTAATCAAAACACTCAGGTGAAATCACTCTTAATCTTATGTGACAAACATACACTTCTGTCCATCAAAATCACCCACAAAGCATTCCAATCACGTAAAGATTCGTCCACATTTTTATTGCGTCTGTCAAAAAAAGTCGCCTCCACCCCATTTAACAGAAAGAACAGCAAAAGCACAAAAACAAAATGATCGAACCGCTACTGCATTCGGACACAGTGGGAAATAACTGTCATTAGGGGGATAGATACTCTGCAGTCAAATTCGGCGGGCCCCTTATGATTTTAATGGAAGGGCGCCCGGGATGGACCGGGATCTTAATGTCCTGAAGGTCCGCCTTTGACGCTACCTGTTTCTTTCAGTCCCTCGCACGTTCTTTGCATTAAGTACTACACTTCGGTTGCCTTTTCTTTGAAAAATTCTCTGCAACAGGTCGTTGCTGCCCAGTCTTCACAACAATGAGAAGGCATGCACTGAAATTTTTCTTTGTTCCTGGCAATGGCTTGTGTCCTCAACCCGGGACTTATCCAATGACCTTGTCCGAGGACGGACATTAGATTGGTGATAAGTCGAGAAAAGTGGTAATAATAATTTGTACTTCTTTAGAACTGTGGCGCAAAATAGACAATTACTTCGCCACATGACCGCAGACAAAGCAAGCGGAACTAATCTTCTTTCTACGTCGATAATTAAGGGTGGTAATAATTTTTGAAAGCTTTACAAAGTTGTGGTGACCATTCCGAATGGAAATTGTGGTTTTCTACAGAAAGTTATAGATTTATAAAGGTTTTCAGACACTGTAATCATCACACCTTCGGCTCCAAAAATTTGGAACCGTTATTGATTCTAATGAATGCAGTCACATCTTCTGTTTTTCATTATTGAAAGATTACATTGTATATGATCTATTCTTCAGAAGAAGAAGAAATTGTATACTTTTTGAAAAATGAAACGTTTGCTACTTGTTCAAGAATTGATTCCTTCTAAATTGATATTAAAAATATAATACAAAAGTATGTTCACAATATAATTTAATGTAAGGCTAATTAAAAAATGCATACTGAATTATGCGCAATATGAAAATTGGAAACTAACTACTATCTTTTGGATACTATTGAAATCTTCAAAAAACGGCGAGTAATAGTTACGCAGAATTCAATGAACCTCAACTTATGACTGTTATTGTTACTTATGGCACTTTTATTGGTTCGCTGAAAGATCTGTCAGCGATTTAAATCGAATGAGCACATCTTGTTTTTCAGTAGCACCAACTAGGGCCAAAAGTATGACTTATCTACTTCATGCGTCATATTCGCTTGCACGACCCCTTTTTACAGGGGGCAAAATGTGCACATCTCACAGATAGAACAACCTTGTTAGAACTGGCAAGGTCAGACCATGAGGAAGACACGTTACCCCTATGTCAGGACGCCAGCTAAACTTATAATTAATTTTAGAATACAAGATCTAGATATTTTTTTTTTGAGAGAGAGAGAGAAAGAGCGTCAATATTGCAAAATGTATAAATACAGGGTGTCCAAAAAGTTCCCGCACTGGTGATTTGTGAATTTATTTTACAAAAACAACAGGTTTAAAAATAATTATTTTTATACCAATGTTAAAAAGCACTTTTAACATAACTAATGAAAAAATAATGAACTTACATTTATAATAAATGTTCAAAATGTCCACCCCTTTCTTGGAGACAAAGCTGAACTCGTTTGCGAATGTTTTTCGAAACGCGTTTTAACATACTAGGAATTATTTCTTGTATCCTTTGGGTAATTGCGATTTTCAAATCATCTATTGTTTGAGGATCATCTTCATAAACTTTGTCCTTTAAATATCCCCACAGAAAAAAGTACGAGATGGTCAGATCAGGGGATCGAGGTGGCCACAGATTTTTTGAGATAAGTCGATCACTGAAAAAAGCTTCAAGCATGTCCATGGTTTCATTGCTCGTATGGCAAAATTTAATATACTTGAAAAAAATCATGGACAATGATTTTTTTTTAATTTGGAGTACGGGAACTTTTTGGGCACCCGGTGGAATTGTATACCTTGATACACACCCATTTTATAAATTTTCCCATTCTTATATGATAATCCAAGCGTGTTTAAATTTCATATTGCTATATGCTCTTTCTTAGTAATCTACTTAATTATTTTTATTTTTAAGATCAAATTCTTGTTCATATAATTCAAATCTTCAATTTCCCATCCATCAAATCTATTCATAAGCTATGCTTGCTTCTAAATGTGAATTTCGTATCAGTAATTAAGTATCAGTAAATTTTATTAAGTTTTAAAAAACTTTTTTTCCTTCAAGACATGTTCTGTGGATAATGTTTATCAAGAAAAATTAATGAATAATGATAAAATATCTTATAATATGAAAAACAAAATAAAAATAGAAAATGATGCATTCTATAATTTTCCTTTTAAAGGAATAAAAAAAAGAAGAAACTGTCTCAAAATTCATCTGATTTTGACTTAATTAATAATTAGACTAATTTTTTCTGTACTTCCTGCATATTTTTCAAAAATATTAAACTTTAAAAATGTAAACACTAACGTAAACTAAACCTTTAAAAACTTTTATTAATATCAACTTTTTAGTTTATTTTATTTTTATAACTCCCCTCATTTTAATTATATTTTTTTATTAAATAATGATTCAAAACTGGATCAATGTTTTTATTTTTATAATGATATTCAAAGTAATTATATCTTTTTCTCTTAGTCAATCATTTTCGAGCTTTTGCCAACGTTAAAGTAAGAGTAACAACAACAAAAATTTTGAACATTGAATCCAAATTACACTTTTAACTTCTGCTTTTTTTCACTCCTGCTCTTAATATAGAAAGAGGAAATATCATTATCAATAAAAAAAATTTGAACTTGAGATTTTGACTAAGTTTCTAAATTCCTTCAGTCTGAAAAATCCATTTTTAGAATTATATTTGTCCGTGCCATAAGAAAAAATTAAATTAAAAAAAAGTGCTTTAAATTAGAGGTATGAAATTTGGTGTAAAGTATTTAATGCCTATTTCTATAATGAGATTTTAAAGGAAATCCATTCATATTGCCTTATTGCTCGAATATGTACTGTACAGATAACTACAAGGACCACTATAGCCTGGTTGGTAGGGCGTTGGATTCTCATCCCTTGGGCTGCGAATTCAAACCCACCAGCCGAAGACTCTCCATGGGTGGTGGCAGGCTCACTTTAAATCTGTTGGGGTCACAAAGTCCTCCATGTCGAGAGTGGGGGTCCCACTGGGGGGGGTACTGGGTCGAAGTTGATGGGTCTCACCTAAATCAGATCTAAATTACGATCTGTGGATGAATGAAGAAAATATATGAATGAAGTACGCCCCGTAAAAAGGGCTTGTGACGTGTGTGAGCTAGAAGTCAGACATCTGCCCCCGGTAGCTCAGGGGCCCATACCCTCAGAAGCAACTGCATTTCTCTTTCGGTTGTAAAGCGAAACACGAGAACAACGACAACGATAACTGTAAAACAAAGACAGATAGAAGTTGACTCTTATAAATTTAACATCTGAAATTTAGAATCAAATGCGTCAACAAGTAAACTGACTGAATTTTCTCAAGAATGTAAAAAAAGATAGTTCATAAAGGACAAGACTTAAGTACATGACATTTGCTTAGTGATTTAGTGATTATAACTGTAATTCTTGTCAAATTTGGGCTTCAATTTGTAGGGGGTAAAAAGGCACTCAATATAAATGCTTGGGTACCTGGTACTTTAATAAACACATCTCAATGATTAATCGCCAAAGATCACACTGACTCTTTCGCAACTATTTTTCGCCAAAGGTTTTCGTCAAGTACATTTATTAGATACTTTACGAGAAAGTTTCGGGAATCCATTACAGGTGGGGGGTTTTCTATCCTCTCTATAACACCATCATTCTAAATTTGCAGTTACTGATACTTTTAGACTGATTCTTTACTAACTGATTCTTTTAGGTGCATATATATGTTTTTTCAATTTTATCAGATTACACTTGCATATAAATGCATTCCTTATTAATAATCAAGAAACCTAATATTTGTGGCGGACAAACGGCTATTCAAAGTTGAGTAGTTAAGAATTTTACTGAATCTGAATGTAATCATTAGATTGATCCAATCATCATCAGAACTTCCATCTTTTGAAAGAGAAAAAAAAATCATTCTTAAAACCATTCGATGACTCTTTTTACTTTCCTCACCACAGATAACAATCTCCAAAATAATTAAAACAAACAGGAAGAGCCGTAACAATTCCACGTGGCTTAACTGTCGGCATCACGAAAGAATGCACAGCCTGGGGCAAGTAACTATCTTGTATCACGTGACTAAATGCTATTAATCCAAAAAAAAATTCTCTGAAGCGAAATTCGATCATGGTTGTGACCATCGAAGGTCTCGTGGCCCTAAATGGGTCCAGAATCTAAATTTCATTCGATTTAATGGCTCGTAAAAGTATCCTTTCTTTTATCAGCTCGATTCATGGGACTGAAATTTTAGATTGAGCCGTCGAATTGCTTCAGTTCTCTTTCTTTACCAGCTGCCGTGGGTCAACAATGTGAACGCGTTCGTTGTCATTCGTTGATGGATCTGCGAGACGTTCATGTTCCGGATAGGGTTTCCCGCGCAGAATAATCGTTCCATAATTCATCACTTCGTTTCGCTTCATTTAACTGCTCACGGACTAATTATTAATTCCATTTTCCTTAAACTGCGGGTGGCCCCGGAACAGAAATACGGATTGGAACTGTTTTAAATTCCGAAACATGAATAGAGCAAGATTCGCTTCGATTTTTCGTGGTAGATGATCGACTTTTCTTTTTCTCTTTGTTTTCTGCACAAAGCTGATTGATAAGAATTCCGGTGAAAGTCCGGTTAAATCCGCTTACCGGAATGTACATTGATTGATAAGAATTTCGATGGGAGATCGGTTAAATCAATTTACCAGAATGTACATTTGGTTTGACATAGCATCTTATCGATAAAGCAAGAAAGATTCGTTTATAAAAGGGTCAAATATTTTATTTCGTTTCGTTGTCATTTTGCTTTATTTTTTTAGCTTTATAGGA
>JAOUZG010003774.1:0-19131 GCA_026289955.1 Argiope argentata
GACCACGACAGCTCCCAGAAACGAAAGAACTCATTAAGAATTTGGTTAAGAGGGTGTATTGTTTGCAGCAGGACCTTGAGTTGGTCTCGAAATTCATTGAGATTTCATCGTCATCATCTTCCTCAGATGGATGTAGAGATAGAAGTTCGGGATTCGTAGAAGAACTATAAAATAGGACGACAAGTCTTTATGCACTACGCCTTGACTTGCAAGTCCAAAAGCGACAGAAATTTTTACATTCGACTTTTTCAATTTTGTGATTTATTGTGTCGGTTAAACACCACGTTTGAATTTGAGTGAATTTTGAGTTTTGGATTTCCAGGATTTCATTTGCTCAGAAATATTGATTGCCTATGTTTCAGCACCAGAATTAGATGATTTTTCTCTTCTATTCACTAGAGTGGACTTTTCGGTACAATTTTTGCAAAAGCAGTTTTTACAGAATGACGTTTGCACTACCGATGCGTAACTTATGCTAGGTTTTGGAGAATGAGATAGGAATTTTCATTTTGCCTCTGGATAAGGAATTTGCTCCTTAATTTTAACGGTTACAATTTCTTTTTCTACCTTCCAACGAGGACATTCTCGAGAAAAGGACGTTTGACTACCGTTGCAGTTTACGTACTTCTCTTGTGCATCACAATGTTGGCTGTCATGGCCTTTCTGTGGACAACGGGCACAAGTTAGTTGCCCTCGGCAGGCAGTTTTAGCATGCCCAAAACTTTGGCATAGGTAGCATCGGAGGGGGTTCGGAATGTTAGGACGTACCGCTAATTTCATATAATCCACTTTAACAGATTCTGGTAATTTAGGGGTTTGAAATGTTAGAAAAAGATGTTTTGTAGGGAGTAGTTGTCCATCTCGCCTTATTGAAATACGGTGAACGTGCGTCACTCCTTCAAATTTTAAGTCCTAAGTAATTTCTTCTATTATAGTATTAAAAAGCTCTCCGCAAGTTATAACACCTTTTGAAGTGTTTAGAGAGGCATGTGCAGAAATAATGACTGGAATCGCAGCTAATGCGTTTAGTTTAATGATCTGCTTTGCTTGATCTCGAGAAGAAACCTCAGTGAGTAAGTCCCCAGACCTAAGTTTCCGAATTGAAGAGAATTCTCCAACAATACTTTTGATGGCCTTTTCGACAAGGAAAGGTGAAACCAAATTAAATGTTTCATTCTGTTCACTAATTCTTTTTATGATAAAAAAAATGATCAAAATACTTTTCCTTAACGTGTTTCGATAAATGTTTTCTATTCCATTTGTTTCCACTTAAAGGATAAAAGTTTTTTTGTCCATACGATATTGATGGGGATTCGGGCCCGACGACACCACCCACCACGGAGTCCAACAAGGGTAGGCAGCCACCTCCTCTGGCCATTCCCAGCCTCGGTGCTTACCTCAGTGCTAGCCAGCACCTATAGGCTCGGAGTTACCTCCGGGGACAGTGACCACCCTTAACGCCAAGCCCAAGGAGTAACCCTTTCGCTTGATCCCTAGCATACTAGCCAGTCAGGTGACACGCAACCAGCCAATTGAAACACTGAGGACCAACAGTGCACTACCCGTCCAATGGGTCGCCACGCACGACCAACACGTAGGGTTTTTGGCTGTCCATGAGAAGTAAGAAGCAAACAGAGCGACGACAGCTTCTCATGGAGAACTCCCTCCCTTGCTGTCGAGGGAAAGAAGAAAAGCCATACAGCAGAAGGCGTAGAGGAGGGTAAACATAAAGGGAGTAAAGATCCCTGGGAACCTCGGGATTGGGACGCCCGTACTCACCTATAGTAGGTAAGCCCCTGAGGGGGCAATTATGCTTGGATTATTCTCTTCACTTTTGCACACGGCAGCAATTTTGTGCTACAATACTTTATATTTTTCCTTTTTTTAAATTTTAAAGTCACTTTATTTACATTATCAGTTAAATATCTAGTATTTAAAATTTAAGCTTCAGGAAATTCTACAACATGATCTTATAAGTTTAATTTATTCGCTAATTGCATCCACTTGATTATAATTCGAAACATATTTATATTTACGAAAAAATTCTAATCTGAATTTTAAAGTTATAAAGGCTTTTATCCTATGTATAAAAAACTATGGGTAAAATAGATTGTTTTAATCTAAATTCTAGTTCGTTTTTAGCGTAGCTTTCCGGCTTAGGATTCCTGATTGGTTCGGCCTGCCAATCAATCAATAATCCTTCGAATTTGAGGAACATTATCTGATCGTCATGTCTGATTAACATGGGGATCAATATACTTTGAACGAAAGTTTAACCGAATTATGCAGTAATCTTCATCAAAATTGAAATTTAGTTTAAAATTATTTCATGTTTAAAATACTACTATTTTTAGGCGAGTGTCGAATGGATGAACTTAATATTTACAATATAGGCATTAAAAAAATTTAAGTTACATTCTATGATTAAATTAACTTTAAACAATTATTTCTTTTATTTATTTAAATGTTTTAATTTGTAAATGATCTTCTTAAATATGCCAATTTTTCAATAATTTGAACAGTGAAATTGCTTGAGATTTTCAATAAAATCACCAGTTTAAATATTGCAAAACCAAACTTTCAGATATATTTTTGAAATTATTAATGCATCAATTCGTGTATATATATATTCAATTCATTATATTTTTATTGTATGTATTAATATAAACTAAATTTTAATTTTTTTAAATTTTTATTGCACCATCTTTACTTCAAAAACGGAAGTTAGTAAAGGTTTTTCATTTGAATTCTCCTTCGTAGAATTTGGAAACATTGTGCCTTTGTTTTACGTTCAATTTCTGAAATCGATGCATTATTGAGTTAATTGAGTTAATGAATGTAAATGCATTTTGATTCTATCACAGAGGTGCCATTAAATTAAATTTGCGAGATTTTTAAGATGTGGTAGTATTTGTAATAAAGTATAAATGTAAAATTAAAATATTTAGTATTAATTTAAGAACTTTTAAGTACTCAATTGTTTTTAAAATTTTATTATGAGTTAAAATTTGTTACTAATTTAATTAGCCTATATCTTACAATATTTGACCGACTTTTTAAAATATTCGTGCTAAATGTATGTAATAAATTTATTGTAATAAATGTAAAAAAACAATTTAAATGACAATTTTCAACCATTTAGCTCTTACTTTTTCTAAAAAAGATAATTTGAAAATAAAATATTTCGTTGTAATATTAGTAGATTTATTAGTAATTTTAAATGTTAGGTTCTTGCCCATGCGCAGAAGATACTACTAATCTTAGCGTTGTGGTGTTAGAGCAGGTTTTCACCATTTTAGAAAAATAGATTTTATTGACGTATTAATTAAAGATTCCTCAAACGCTCAAGTAATATGTGATGTGGTGGACAGAGTGACCGGGAAGATTACCGATTTTTCCTCGTCTTCAGTTCGTATCAAAACCACTTAAATATTTTTTTCAATATTATTCCAAATACAAATTCTATTTTAGCTGTTATATTTTCTGAAAAATATAATTCAAAATTAAAATATCTCTTTAAAATATTAGTAGATTTATTAGTAATTTTAAATGTCAGGTTCTTGCCCATCCTCAGAAGACCCTCCTATTCTTAGCATTGTCGTAAAGAGCAGGTTTTAACCATTTTAGAATCTTAAATTTTGGTGTCGTATTAGGAATGAAAGATTTCTCGAACTCTCAAATATACGTGGCGTAGTGAACAGTGCGATAAAGTGAATTGCAGATTTTGGCTCGTCTCCAGTTCGAGTCTCCCAACCGCTTTATTGTTCTTTTTTTTTTAATTTATTCTAAATAGGAATTATAATATGCTTAATCTGAATTAATCAAAAAAAAATATAATTGAAAAATAAAATAATTAGTAAAAATATTTACAGGTTTATTAGTTACTAGCTTTTACCCGCGACTTTGTAATATTTATGTGTTTATATGAAAATTGAAAATTGATATCATTTTACACTGTGATTGACAGTCAAATCACAGTGTAAAATGATATCAATGCTTAATGCATAAATTTTCAATGTCAATTGGATCAATACAAAAAAAATGAATTTTAAGCATCAGTTGGACAATTTTTAGAAATTTTAGAAATTTTTAATTTCAATTAATCTGTTTTATTTTTAATTAAAAGCAATTCTGAAGGAATCGAAAGATCTATTTATTAACGATGTTTAATTTTAAATTTATCATACACTACGAAAATAAACATAATCTTTTGAAATAACTGGTCGAATAGCCAAATAACCGAAAACATGTTCGTCTAACCACATTAGCATGGGGAAAAAACTTCTTAAAAACTATGAACTTAAAACTATAAGGGCACTTTCCCGTTTTGCCGGACGCAAAAGAACAATTGCCAAAGAAATTTGAGAAAATTTGGCGGAATTCTACATTATTTGCTAACCAATATAAACATGCATAAAAATATATATAGCTAACACAAACACAATTTAATTACAAAAACATACAATGTAATAGCTTTAATATACAGTCATTTTCGTTAAAAAATAGTTTGTCACCAAATGTTAGCAGAATGGCCGAGTATGGCGTGAACGGCAGTAATAGCATTTTCATATATAGTTTTTTGAGAACCTTGCAGCGAATTAATGGAAACATAGAAAAAAATTAATCAAATCAGTAATACGGAATGCTCTAAAAAACTTAATCGAAAATAATGAAAATGGACAAAAAAAAATACGTATAACAGAAAAAAACATCAAGAAAAATGAGCAGAAAAGAATGAATTAAATTAACACAAGAACAGCATTAGAAAAAAAAATAATTCACCTTTTCTCAATAGCTTCACTATTACAGACTGAGGCTTTTCTTAAGTAGAAATTGTAAAGAATACACTTACTCGGTTTAACAAATTTTTCTTAAAAGCAGACAACGATTTAAGAAATTCTATAAAAAACACACACCTGAACTTTTAAGTGTTGAAAACTCTTTCTGCCGGGAAATCCACGAAATGAACAATAAATCTCAAAGAATTCTATTAGAATGGTAAGATAATGTTAAAATGAAAAATGGTTAAATAAAAATAAACGATTGAAAACGCTAGGGCAGATGTTTACAGATTTTTTTATGTTTTCTATTCAAATAAAATTCGTAAGCAGACGATTTTAAACAGAATAAAATAATTTCTCCTTTTAAAGAATAAATAATTTTTACTAAAATAATCATTTTATTAGAATAAATAATTACCTGAAATGAAACAAAAAAGCAATTTGCTTGCGTGAATTTCAGTGCCAATTGAGACAACGCAATGCATGAATTTTCTACAGGAGTTAGGGAGGCAATACAGAATAGAAATTTTTAATTTCCATCATTATGTTTTATTTAAATTCAAAAGTATTTCATAAGGAATCCGAAAGAGTGATTCGTTAACAATGCTGGGTTTTATTTGCATCAAACACCAAGAAAATAAACAGAATCGTTTGAAAAAATTGATCGGAAATATGTTAAGACTAAACCAATTCGAGTGCGATAAAAACAAAACAGATTGAAGCCTTTCTCATTTAGCGGTGGATAATATTTTTGTCGGAAAAGTTGGTTTTCAATAAATAAAAAAAGTAACCTCTCAGTTAATCGAAATAGATATTAGCCTATGTTCTTCTGTAGACTATAATCTATCTCCGTGCTAAGTTTCATCCAATTTCGTTCCTATGTTTTGACGTGATTGACTGACATCGTCCATACATCCAAACTTTCACATTTATAATAGTAGTATGGATTTAACTGCCAAGTTCTTGCACATGCACATAATAGAATCTTTTTCTTAGAATTGTGGCTTTTGAGCAGGTTTTGACCATTTAAAAAAATTAAATATTATTGTCGTATTAAGAATCAAAGCTCAACTGCTCAAGTATTATGTGGCACACCTCTCAGTCTCACAACCTCTTAATTGTACTATTTTTTACTTTTCAATATTATTCCAAATACGAAATCTATTTTTACTCTGAATGATTTCACAAAATTTTCTTCATGAATAAAATATTTCGTTGAAATATTAATAGATTTATTATTAATTTTAACTGCCTTCTTGCACATGCACAGAAGACTCCCATTCTTAGTATTGTGGTAATTAATGTGTGTCGTGGTGAACAGAGCGACTAGGCAAATTGCAAACTTTTGCTCGTCTTCAGCTCCAGTTTCAAAACCGCTTCATTGCTCTGTTTATTTTTAATTTTGAATATTAGTAAAAATACAAATTCTATTTTAGCTCTGAATTATTCCAAAATATATAATTCAAAAATTAAATATTTCGTTAACATATTAAGATATTTATTAGATATTTGAAATATAAAATTCATGCATATGCGCAGAATTTTACCCTCCTATTCTTGGCATTAAGGCTTTAGAGGAGGTTTTGACAATTTTAAAAATTAAAATTTTAATGCCATATTAAGAATCAGACCTCCCTACACTGCTCAAGTAATAAGTGGCGTGGAGGACAGAGCGACTGGGCGAATTACATACTTTAGGTGGTTTTCAGTGCGAGTCTCAAAAGCGCTTAATTTTTCGTTTTTATTATTATTATCGTTTATTTATTTATTTTTGAATATTATTCCAAATTCAAATATTTTATTTCAGCTCTTAATTTTTCAAAAAAAAATATAATTCAAAATTAAAAGTTTTCTTTAAAATATTAATAGATATATGTAGGTAATTTTAATAGATAGGGTAGGTAATTTTAAGGGCCGAATTTCTGAACATGCGGAGAAGACAATCCACATGTTAGCATGAATGTTTTAGAACAGGATATGACCATTTAAAAAACTAAAATTTGATTGTCGTATTAAGAATCAAAGGTTCCTCTCGTGTTCACGTAATATCTGGCGTGGTGGACGTCAGGGCCAAGTGTAGATTTTTGCTCGTTTTCAGTTCGAGTCTCAAAACCGCTTAATTGTTCTATTTTATTTTATCTTGAATATTTTCCTAATTGCATATTCTATGTTCACTCTAAATTATTCCGAAAAATTTAATTTAAAGATAAAATATCATTAAAATATTGATAGATTTATTGGTAATTTTAAGTGTCAAGTTTCTGCACTTGCGCAGACCCTCCTATTAGTAGGATTATCAACTTAGAGCAAGTTTTAACCATTTGAAAAAGCTAAATTTTATTGCCGTGCTAAGAAACAAAGATTCCTCGACAGCTCCGGTAATAAGAAGTGGCGCGGTAGACAGAGCGGCAAGGCTATTTACTGTGTTTAACTCGTCTTCAGTTCGAGTCTCATAAACGCTTAATTATTCTTTTTAAAAATATTATTCCAAATATAAATTCTGAATTAGTTCTTATATTTTCTGAAAAAATATATTTCAAAATTAAAATATGAATAGATTTAATAATAATTTTAATTGTCAAGTTCATGCACATACTAGAAAATCTTATTCTTAGCATTTGGTTTTTTGAGCAGGTTTTGGACATTTTAAAAACAAATATTATTATCTTATTAAGAATTAAAGATCCTTTAACTGTTCAAGTAATGCGTGGCATGGTTGACAGATCAACAGGGTAAATTACAGATTTTTGTTCAAGTCTCAAAACCACAAAATTATTCAATTGAAATTTTTTTTTTGAATTTTGAATAATTGTTTAGTGACAAATTCTATGCTCGCTCTGAATTATTCTAAAGAAATATAATTCAAAAGTAAAATATTTCGTTAAATTGTTAAAAGATTTAATAATAATTTTAAGTGTCAGGTTCTTGCACATGCTGAGAAGAATTTCTTATTCTTAGCATTGGGGTGTTAGAGCAGGCTTTGACCATTTTAGAATATTAAATTTTATTGTCGTATTAAGAATTAAAGATCCTTCATCCGCTCAAGTAATGTGTGGCTTGGTGAACAGAGCGACATGGCAAGTTAAATATTTTTGCTCTTTTTCAGTTTGAGTCTCAAAACCACTTGACTGTTCTGTTATTTTTTTTAAAATATTTTTCTAATTAAAATTATTTGCTCACTCTGAATTATTCCAATAAATTTAATTAAAAATTAAAATATTTCGTTAAAATATTAATAGAATTATTAGTAATTTTAAGTGTCAAGTTCTTGAACATGCGCAGAAGACCCTCCTTTTCTTAGCATTTTGGTATTAGAGCAGAATTTCACCCTTTTAGAAACTTATTTTCATTGTCGTATTGAGAATCAAAGATCCTAGAACCGCTCTAAAATGTGGCTTGGTGGTCAGAGGGATAAGGCGAGTTGCAGTTTTTTGCTTGTCTTCATTTCAAGTCTCATAACCGATTAATTTTTAGGTTTTTTTTCTTTATTTTGAATATTATTCCAAATACAAATTCTATTTTATCCCTTAATTTTTCAAAAAAATGTAATTCAAAATTGAAATTTTTCTTTAAAATATTAATAGATTTATCGGTAATTTTAATGGTCGAGTTCCTGAACATGTGCAAAAGACCCTCCTATTGTTAGCATGAATGTTTTAGAACAGGTGTTAGCCAATTTAGAACTTAACTTTTGTCGTATTAAGAATCATAGATTCCTTTACAGCTGAAGTTATAAGTGGCGTGGCGGACAGAGTGACTGGGCGAATTACAAATTTTTGCTCGTCTTCAGTTCGAGTCTCAAAACCGCTTAAATGTTCTATTTTATTTCTTCATTTTGAATATTATTCCAAATACAAATTCTATTTTAGCTGTTATATTTTCTGAAAAATATAATTCAAAATTAAAATATTTCTTTAAAATATTATTAGATTTAATAGTAATTTTAAGTGTCCAGGTCTTGCACACACGCAGAAGACCCTACTAACATTGTAGTTTTAGAGCAGGTTTTGACCATTTTAGAAACTTAAGTTTTATTGTTGTATTAAGAACCAAAGATTCCTCCATCGGACAAGAAAAATGTGGCGTGGTGGACAGAGCGAATTACAGATTTTGTCTCTTCTTCCGTTCTCAAAAAGGTTTTTATTGTGCTATTTGTTTTTCTGTTTTTCATTTTGAATATTATTCTAAATACAAATTCTATACTTACTCAGAAATATTCCGCAAAGTATCATTCAAAAATAAAAAATATTTTTAAAATATTAATAGATTTATTAGTAATTTTAAGTGCCAACTTCTTGCTCCTGCTCAGAAAACCAACCTATTCTTAGCATTCTGCTTTTAGTGCAGGTTTTGAACATTTTAGAAATTTAAATGTTACTGTCCAATTGAGAATCAAAGATCAGTCACCCGTTCACGCAATATGCGGTGTGGTAGACAAAGCTGCATAGCGAATTACAGATTTTTGCTTTTCTTTTGTTTAGTCTATACACCGCTGATTGTCCTAATTTTTTATTTTCAAAAAATATTCCAAATACGAAATCTATTTTTTCTCTGAATGATTTCAAAAAATATATTTCAAAAATAAAAGATTTCGTTAAAATAATAAATATTTATTAGTTATTTTAAGTGTCAAATTCATGCACATGCGCACAAAACCCTCCCATTCTTAGCATGTTTTAGCATATTTTCCATATATGCATACTATATTTGCATATATTAAACTTCTTTTGTGAGGGTATGTGTTTGTGCGTAAAATTTATTATTTTAAAAACTGGTTTACATCAATTTTTAAGGTTTGATTGAAAATTGAAATCAATTTTTGGTTTGTTGTAACTTATTGCTTAAAAACTTGAAATATGATTCTTAAAAAATATAATAAGGCCTTTGAGCAGTTTATTCATATGAAATAAAAATAAGAATTCAATACCTAACACAAATCTTTAATTATATGCAAATGTAATTATATTTTAATTAAATTTTCATTCCTTATTATTTAAACAAAACACAACTTGCAGTGCATTTTAGCTTACATGAAATGAGTTTTCTATATTAAAAAAGGTAGAAACAGGTAGGTAAAAGGTTACTGAACATTCATGAAAATTATTTGCCTTTTCCAATTTCAATACAAATCCAATTTCTTCAGGAATGAAAATTCTCGAAATTTGCTTTCCTTGATGCTCAAAAACAAAAGCTTACATTACATTTTAGTTGAAATTAGCAGCAAAAAAAGTTATGATTATAAATTTTTGACTACTTCAATCGCTAACATTTCAGTCTTAATGTTACGAGGAATTTTTGCCTGAATAACTTCAGCAGATGCAGACTTGAGAATACCTATATACTACTGGATGATATTTCTACTCGGGGTTACTCACACATCTCCTGCGGGTCGACCTGGTCTACGTGAATAGGAAAATATCTCTGTTGAGTAGAAAAAATGATATTCTAAACTAAGAAAAATCTCCTGAAAAATCCGGAATTCTGATGCAGAAAATTGAAGAAAGTTAAGCTAAATTTGTTTTTTGAGACTTATGCAATTTTATTTAATAAATACCATGTAGGAAATGTCAAACAAATTCAAAAAAGAGAGACAAAGAATGAAAAAAGAGATAGAACTATGTGGAAAGAAAAGATTCAAAAAGAAGGAAAAGAGAAATAGTAGCCGGAAAAAAAAACTCCATAAAAATCGAAAGTTTAAGACCCAGATTATCTAACATAAGTACTTATATCCAACTGTATCAGGATACTGTTAGATTTGGAAAAGATTTTAAGCACTCTTACAAATGGCGAGTCAGATTTTTAATCCTAATTAAATACGTTAAAAAACTTTTCAAAACTGTTTTCTGAATGTTAAACTTCTTTTTCAAAATTCTAAAATGATACTTTGGTTCCGGTGCTTTGTTTTAATTAATAATGGAATAATAGACTCTATTTTGGCATTAAGGTTTTTTCGGATAAGATAATTAGCGCATTTGCTTTGTAGAATGCCCGAAGAATATTTTGTGGAAGTTAATGGATTGAAACTTTTACGCGCATCACATGTTATGATATTCCGATGCTTTAGCTTCAACTTTTGCTGTACTTTATGGGCCTTATTTGAAATACTTTAATGTTAGTTAATTTTTATCATTAACATATTCTTGAAGTAGAGAAGGATTCTTTTGGTAAATATTAAATTTAGCATCATAATTAAAAATTACAATATTTTCTTGAATTTTTTTTAATCTTAAAACAAGATCGTTTGTGGGTTTAGTACTTTTAAAAAGACTTTTTAATTACATGCGAATTCTTTTTCAGTTTATCGCTGACTAAATTCAATCGGAGTAAATCATTATCAAGATCTTTAACATTCACAATTCTTTGATTGAAAATTTGATAGATCTAAAGTTGAAAAAAAATGGATAAATGTTATCAGTTTCCTTCAAAAAATAAATAGGAAATAACCCAGAAATAAAATATAAATCGGCAACAACGCCCTTTGAAAAAAGCGAGTGAACTAACTTCAATCAAAATTTCTTATCATAATTTGTTATTATGTTCCACATGGAGAGTAGAACGATCAGAAACAAATTATAAAGCTTAACAAAATAAAATTTTGTTATATATTAAAATTAAAAACTATTAATTCTCAATTTTGCTAGAATTATTTGAAAGATAACGGAAAAAATCGCTTTTTCAAACGATGTACATTTTTTACGCCTTTTCATTAAAATTTGAAAATAGGTATCAAAATTTAAACTCTCAGCACTCTTCAAAAAACTCTTTTAAGACTTTCATAAGATCTTGATTTATCTCTCAAAGTATTAAAACAGCTTTACTGAAAAATTCCAACAGATCATTTCTACGATTAAGCAGCCATTATGGTTTGATTTTTTTTCTTTTATCTTAAGAATCTAGCTTGGCTAAACTGCGCCACGACTACTGTATAGTGCGCATAATATAATCCTTTGCAACACTCGTATTCAAAATATTTTTTCAATCTTTCAGAAAATGCCATGGAATAAAACAATGGACTTCAGTTACCAAACCATTCCAGTATCTAGTATTCGTTGTGATTGCTAAAAGTTAAAACAAGTCATTTTTTTAAATCATAAACAAACGCGGAAAAGGTTCAAAACTGAAAGATATGGATTAAAGGTCGCTGAGCGTCTTACAGCAAGAAATTTGGTGCCAAATGATGAAAAAGCAGCCAAAAGCACCTTTCCTTTTTAGGTTTATTTTAAATTTACAAAGTAGCTTGTTTTGAAAGATCTCGTCATTGCGGATTGATATTCTGTACGCTATTGTTCAAAGCATTTTATGCTTGTGCTAGTTTGAAATTTATTCTAATTGATTCAAAAATTTAAAATGTAAGTATTATTAAATATCTCTGTCTACATAGAGGATAAATAAAATTATTTTCCATGCTTGCTTTTTTCACCTTAGTTAAAGACAATTTTGTTACATTTATTGCGTCTTTTCTAATGGTTTTGATTCTGTACATTTTACTTAAATTGTATAGGTAAATTTCCATTTTATACATCTAATATAATCCTTTAAAAATTAGTTTTATTGTCAAATTTAAAGTGATTTTCATTAAAACCATATATTTTTTATTAACTTAACGAATACTTTTATATGCCGTGAATATTGATGCGATTCACATTATGGTAAATCTTTCTCAGCTAAATTTATTTTAATCCATTTTTATAGTATGCCTTGTTCCGTAATGTATTGTTGATGAGTTTTGAAATGAGAGTGGTTTGATATAAAGGGAAGAAGTTCGCATCATAATAGAAAAAATCTCATTTTCCCTTTATCCTAGTTCGTGTAAAACTATTTACAATTCAAAGATTCGATATTCCATATAAATGTATTTTAGCGTCTCTTATTCTGTAAATGTAAGACCGTTGTTAGGACTATTAAAATGTGTTAATATCTAAATTTTGTTGTGGTTAAATTCAATTAATTCTGTGACAGACTAGAACAGGATTTATACGAATCCGTTTTTGAATTGAATGTAATAAATCCCAGTTCTATTCTTTGTTTAGGATTCAAAGTAAATCCTACCGTTCATTCCCGTCTACATTTATAAGACATCAACTCAGATTAAGAAATTTCCAGAAATGACAAGAAAAATTGAACCATAAAAAAATAAAGAATTCCTCTGTTCAACTTTAAGATATGTAGCATAAGACAATTTTTTTAATGATTAATTATGGATGATTTATTGAAATTCCTTTAAATAGTTTTGTGAAGTTTAGGCATCGTTACTGTGAAAGCGACGTATGGAAATTTGTGGTAATTGGATTACTTTGCACCATCCTTGCTAGAGTACCGAACTGAATCTGTTGTTATTAATCCTATTTCAATTATTTCAATTTTCAAATTAACATCTCCAATTTCTTTGTCAAATTTAGTTTGCAAAAGCCCTAGAGCTAATTTTTTTTAATTTTTCAAAATCGAAAAGGTTTTATTTCCTCCGTATAAAATGGTCATATTTTATAAAAGGTATAATTTATAAACAGTTTTAATAAAACTATAAACTTTCATATTGCTATGATTTCATTTCTCTGGTTGACCCACTATTGTCACCATCTTGGCTTTTGTGTTGATTAAATATTTTGATTTGTTTTTTTATGTATAATGTAGAAAGTGTATGTAGTGGCTTCTTAGTTATTAAAATTCTGTACAGACGAAATTGGATGCATGTATTGCACTTCATCCAAAATCAAAATGCTTGATTTTAGTGAGCAGTAATCGATTAGGTAGCATGTATGAATCGGAAATGATGCATGTGATGAAACAAATGTTATAACTAGGCGATATAAACCAAATGCAGGCTTGTTCTAATCGTATCAAATTCTACATTCACATAAATCTTTTCATTTCGCATGAATGTGAGTGAAACGACAGTCAGCCTATTAAACCAAAATGAGTAAGCGTTGCATTCTGTTTAAATGTTCATCCCTGTTTTGGATTAATATACGAGCATACGGGCAGTATGCAGGATGGATCATTAAAATTAGATCTTCCGAGTTTGTTGAAGGCCGTGTCAAAAGATTAGATAAGTATTAAAATTCTGTCCAGAAGGTACCAATTTTGAATCCTGGTTTCAAAGAGGAGTCTTGATATTCAATATAAATTTTGTGGGATGCTTGTTAATCTTGCATCGTGAATCAAGCGCCCTCCTTCTGATATGGAGTGACATTTTAGAGAGGCAGAATTAGGGTTTAAAAGTGCATGGTATGTTCCCATGTATTTATCGTGTTTCTTCAGAACCGAATGATGACTTGATTAAATTCCAGAGCTGTTGGAAGATTGTTAATTACCGGTGAATATTTTATGCGAATATCTGATAAAAATCTTCGGTCAAAACTGAAGAATAGAATTGTCGTTATATCGTTCTTTTATGACTTCAAACAGTTTGTGAAACGATGAGCAATGCTGACTTATATTGAAATATCAAATGTTTAGTTATGATGATGGTTGTTCTTATATTGTATCAGATTTTCTCCAATTTTAATGCATCCTATAACTGTTTGAGACTCTCCTTTTCCTTGAAGAAAAGAAACCACCAATCTCATTGGATAAACGTTCAAACTCGATTGGAAGTAGCGTTTTCAAAAGTTTCTATAAAACATTTTTAACTAAGCGAAATGTAAAATTTATGCGATTTTCCATTAAATAATTTTTTTAATACTATTTTGCTGGAATTTTTCATTCATCTGAGTGCATATACTTCTGCAAATTGCAGCAATGCATAAAACTGATAATAAATAAATATTGCATTTCTTAACATATTTACGTTCACAACTAGATTATAAATATTTTTATTAAATCCCATTGTTTCAATGTTAGTTTTTATTATTTAAAATTGCTTCAAAGGAAAATCTTTACAACTGAAATTTTAGATTGCTTTAAAATCACAATGCGAATTTTTTTTTTAACAAACATATGATTTCAAGTTCTGAAATAATGAGATAGATGAAAAAGACAATTCTGTAGTCTTCGTGCCACGATGTTTTTTTCATTTGTTTCTTACTAATAACGGCCATTTATAAGTCGTTTTCAAAGTTTCTTCTTTACAGATAAAAGTTAAATAATTGTAAAACTTCATAAAAAATTAATATTATTTAAGTACATATCATTTAATTTCAAAATTTTAGTTAATATTAAAATTTAGAAGGTCCCTAAAATTTTAAAAAACACAATTCTTAAATTAAATTCTAGCTGTTATTTATAGTGTTTAACTCCTTCTTTATCTTTTCAGATGGACCCACATACTCCTGGATTTTCAACTGGTAAGTAATTGTTTCCTCTTTGTAGATTTCTGAGCAAGTTTCGGAAATTTCTCATTTCTTATACTTAATCTCTATGGCTCACTTTAACTCTAAAAAACCGTTTGGATTCCATTGTAGATGTGATGATTTTGATTAAAGGATTGTTTTATCCTATTCTCAATTATTTATTCCATCTCTTACAACAATTTCAAAATTATAAAGTCCGCCCCAAAATAGCCCCGTCAGGCTTCTTAACGAGAGTTAATATAATTAAATAGGTATGTTTAATATATAAATCAAACTTCATTTATTTGCAGCTTTAACTTTTATAATTATTATGACTCCTTTTAAGCGTTAAGACAGCTTTCCTCTGAATAGATTTCGTTCCAAATTTTATAGAAATCTGCGAATTCTGATGCAAAAAAACCCTACAGCAAATATGATCCGTTCTAGCTTGAAGACGTTTTTGAGTTATGTTCGAGCAAATAATTCTTAAATGTTTTTCAAGTTCAAGGGGATCTAAAACGGATTCCTCAATTTTGGGTTCGAATTCTTTGGCGATTACAATGCCCTTCTTGCACATACAGTTAGTTTCAATTTCCTGAGATGATCTCGTTGCGGCGATTCCACCGCATTAAAGACGCGGAAGGGAGAGCGCATTTCCGGATTCAACTTTGACCTTCAATTCCCCGCTTTAAATACTTTTTCGCCCAATATATTTTTTTTCACTTACTTGTAAAGTGTTACCATTATTATTTTAAAACAGCATTTAATTTTTTTTTAAAAAAAAATTGCTTATTGATGTAGCCAACTCAAATTGCAAACAAGCTTTCAGAAGCGGTACGAAGAAAATTTTGAGAATCAATTCATGTAATATATTTAAAAATAATTTTTTAAGTAGAAAAATCATTAAAAATGTTTTTTCAGATATCAAAATATGTAAAATATCATACGTTAAAAATATTTAATATTTTAAGGCGTTCAATATTTACAACAAATGACACAAAAATAAAATGTCTTAAATAGAATAAACGCTTGATTATTTATAGTTGTTAATCATGAAATATTGTCAAAAGTTGAATAATTTATATAATCATTTTGATTTTAAATAATTATTTTGTAAAGATTGTGACCAAATTGTAAGAATTTTTTTATTCTTAATTTAAAGTACATTACAATAAATAAAATTGTACATTACATTAAATAAAATTGTACACTATATTACTTAATTGTTATATTAATTAAATTACGTTTATTAAAACTTGCACTGAAAGCTTTAACCGTGCATTAGGGCCTTTTCCTGTCAGTATTACAAATTATCTGCAATGTTTACGTCTCATAAATCTACGAGTAATCCTAGTTTACTTTAATGTTAAATGTAAAATTTTCTCCTTTCGTCTTTCCTCTCACTCTTATTTTGGCGAATTAAGCTCATTACAAAGCATGCATAAAAGCGAGGGGAGGGAGCGTTAGGATCCGTTAGCGTTAACCAGTACTTCATATACGGGAGAGTAAATTATAATTTTGGGATTTTGCTTTTATTTATGAACACGATAAGTCAAAGAAGTCTTGAGCTGGAATGGTGAAATTCGGTACGGGATCTTTTCAATAAATTTGTAGTTGATTGTTCAATTAAAAAAATACCTTCAAATGAAGCTTTCTTTTTTGGTGTCCATCCAAGTGTTGACTGTCAATTTGTGCTGTTGATTGCGCAAGAATGTGATGACAGAAGTGCAATGGCTTAAAAAATAAAACTAAATATGCTCTCTTGTTATTAAGAATTTTAGTTCTCTGCCAAATTTTGTTTCTAACCATTTGAAATTTTTTCCTGTTTGCACATATGATTTTAGTTGCTATTCTGCGAAGCACAAAACAAGCGCGCGTAGTAATCGGGCAGTAAAAATGTTAGCACTAGTGGTATTTCAAAGCCATGTTTATCCTTCGACGTGGGCAGAGGAGGAGTATTAAATTTACCAGGAAATATGCAATGAAGTTTTGATTCTTCCTTCGGATTTCTGAATTGAATTGACGCAGCATATTTCCTGTATATAGTATAGCACCATTATACTCCCAATAATGGGAAAATTCTCTCGGGGCAGGTTTTGTCGGCAGCCTGTAGAAAACCCATTCCGGTTGACGAGTGCAACTCGACAGCTGAAGGGTTCCCCATGTTTTTGGAGTCGTGAGGGGACAAAAAAACCTTCATATTGAATGGGTAAAATGATTTAATGCTTGACAGGAGGGATAGACACAATTTTACGATGAATGAACTTAATTAATTGATGTGCTCCAACTATTGCGAAACCTTTTAATTAAAAGGCTTATCATAGGCACTAATCGATGCTACTTATTGTATATTATTCATTTTCTATGGCTGTGTTTTCTTGTCAACGTATTTTCTCTCCTTGTTACGATTCCTCTTTCTTTTCCTTCACATCAGGATTGTTTTAAATGGTTCGAAAGTGCATCTCACTAGTGAATGTCGTTTGCATATGGGAGAGGGTGTCTTAAATTTCAATGTTAATTTGGATTTAAAGTACGGTAGTTGGTTTTTATTATCAGTTCCTTGAAATTATTATTAAAGAATATGTCTACTTCATATTATAGTTTCAGATTTCTTAAAATATTTCTTATTTACAGATGGAAATGGAGGGAAAAAATCCCCCAGAAGACACCCCACAGAAAAGGTATGTCGAGCTTCTATTGTTTCTGCTTTCTAGAAAACGATGCATTCAAGGTGCCCCTGCATCCTGAATCCTTTATTTTGAGTGAAGTACATTTGAATAAAGAATGCCACCATTTTAGGAAGGGAAACAATGCTAAAACATCATGTTTGTTATATAAAAAATCATCCACGATAAAGAATAATTGTAAGTTATTTGGTTGCTGATGGTTGTCGTATCGCCTTTGAAGTGGAAGTTATAAAACACGAGATCTCACAATTTGTATAACTTATTTAATGTGCCAGGTTAGCTGGAAGGTTGCACTTCTCTGACTGATGGGCTGTTGCTTTCTATGAGTATATTGCCTTTTCACTTTTTCCTGTATGAAGTATTGAGAAAGCATTGTAATCGTAGAAAATATTCCTTATCCTGATTTGAAGACAATTTAGCCAGTATACATTAAAAAAAGTCCTTAAATCCTCTATTTTACTCTCAATTTTTCATTACTCTCTCATGTACAAAACATAAACATAGTATTGGGATTGTCAAAAAATACGAATTTTTGACAAATCTCCGTTCATTAAATTTTTGAATTAGAAAAAAATATATTTATGGAAAATATTTGACTGCATAAATTCGAAAGTTTTGAACTTGATGATCGAAATTTGGTATATGGTCTTAACTCAAAATTCAATAGAAATTTGCAAATGTGGTGTAAATATTGAAAAGAATGTTTGTATATTCGGCTATTTGAATATAAGTTAACATAACTGCTGAACGGAGAGATCTGGATGGGTAAAACTCAGTACGGAGGTTTAACATGTATAGGGCCGATATCTGTTAATTCTATATCTAAATTCAGCAAAGATTTGAATTCCTATCGTTATGTACTTTGAGAAGCCTGTAAACGTAATTACTCAAAAAGGGTGTTAATTGAATATATCAATTTTAGAATGGGATATATTTAATTGGCGATTTTGTGAATATATTACCGATTTTGCGACTGCAATAAAATTTTGATTCGCAACATATTAAAAAAGAAAGCGTACTTCAAAAACCCATTTACTTTTACCTATGTTATGTGATTAACATGCACAAAAGTCAACAGCTTCCACTGGCAGAGCTGTATATATTATATTCATCTCCAAATATAGATAATGTGAGATATTAGATTTTACACAGCTGAGATAAATGAACGGAATTAAGGGGAAAATTAAAAAAATGGAGGAAATTGAAGATGCTTGAAGGAATATTCAAAGCTTTAATTGCGGTTTCAATTCATAAGAACAAAAATGTCAGCTTTCATTATTTTAGATGAAACCAAGCCTTTTTTTTCTAGACGTCAATTTGATTGGTTTCTTACTGATTCTTCAACACAATATGAATTCCCTTGTATTTAAATATTCTGAAATGGGCAAAGAAGCA
>JAOUZG010003783.1:0-60744 GCA_026289955.1 Argiope argentata
GACGCATAATCGGGAAATTGGGATATTACTATCGCTCTTAATATTAAAAAAAAATGCCTTTGTTCCTCGGTTACATTTAAAAACTTAAATAATGGATGCCAGTCTAAGAATTCATAAACATGTCTAACCAATTTTTTAAAAATTTATATTTGAATTCATCGTTTTACAATTTTCAGTTAATATATAATCGGCAATAATTTAAGATACCAGAGTGTGTTCTGGAAATTGGGATAATGCTATGATGTGATGACAACATTTCATGATGCTGGTGTTTTTCTTTAAAGTAATAATCAATCAAGAGTTATTTGCTATAATGCTTGGAAAAAGTAGAACAGTCGTAAAAGACTGTTATCAACAAATTTTCTTCTATATTTTAATACTTGGTAATAGATTCTTGGTATTTTTATTCTGTTTAACAGATTCTGACTTAAAGTTTATTTAGCTATGCTTCATTTATTTCATGCATTATGCTTCATTTATTTTCAAATAGGTATCACTATTTATTATAAGAAAGATGGGAATTTGATTTATAGTATGTAAAAAAATATAGTAGGACACACTGGGTACAGTTTTTATTTGGTGGAATGTACACGAGAAGCAGTGTAAGCATATGCGTTTTTAAAACTTTTTTTTCCGTGTTTTTTTTTAAATTCGCATTTATTTAAATATTTCGCCAGTGCTTTAATTTTCGAATGCCTAAAAGTATATCCTTAAATGATTTTCAAAACAGACATTTTGTTGCAAATAAAAATGAAAGTAAATGTATCAGTGAGATCCCTCTTTTACTGCAAGTCGGCTCCAATACACTTTCTAACATTATTAAAAGGGAGGACTGGCAGGCCTAAAAGGTTAAAAGCTTCATGATGATACAAAATTTTCTCATGAGCTTAGAATGAGTACTGGAAGTGTTACAACAGCTCGAAATGAAGCATAACTTATTCATGGGCCCAAACAAACAGTATACAATTTCATCGAAAAGTCCAAAAGATTCATTTTCAAAAAAAAAAAAAAAAAAAAAAAAACGGAAACATCATCCAAAGTGGAAACAAATACATATTAACAATCCTTTTCTCTTGGGCTAAAGAATACATGGCATCTTCCACAAAAGGAACTTATTTGATAATTGCAGATGAAAAATAGTTAAACTTAGATTGTTGAGACAATTATCGATATTGCTTACATTATCTAAAGAATGCAGAACAACTATATTCAACTAGACAAATGGAAGCTGAAATTTTGATGATCTGATTAGCAGTTGATTACGCAAGAAAACCAGGTTTGGCCTTTCCGAATGGTTAGTAGAAATATGCAGACAACGTTAATGACCTGAATTCTGAACTTCTTCTTCCTTGTGGCTCCGATTTAGGAGGAAGACTGTTTGTTTCGGAAGGTTTCAACAAGATGATGTGTGAAGTTAAAAACGGATGAAGATGCGTTAATGCACTGATTTTACCGTGGCCAGTTAAACGCCTTGATATGAATTTACCATAAAATATCTGGGCAATTCCAGTTCATCGAGTAAATGTTGGTGTGAAGCTGTTGGAATCGAGCTTCGAGTGGCATTAAATACTTCGTGGGATATTTTTTGTAAAACAGAAAATCCAATCTTAATATGAATCACCTCGAAAAAATATCAAAAGTCATAAGAGCTAATGGAAAGTATATACTTTATTAAATCTGCTTATAATTTGTTTTTACACGTTTTAAATGAAAGAAATAATTTTTGTTGTCGTCTATACTTTATTTTTTTTAATACCACGGTAATGATATTAATATTTTTTCGGTGGATGATCTAAAAAATGATTTTTATAAAAATAATATGAATTTAAAAAATCCTTAATTTCTATTTTTAAAAGAGCTATTGCCATTCTAACTTATTTTTTACTCCGTGTATGTATCACGAACAAAGATCATTTCTATTTTGATATTCATTATTCACATTCGCCCTCTCTTTAAAAAAAATTTTTTTTAAAGAAGAAAAAACAAAGTTTCCTATCCTAAATCGTTTACTTTTTTTGAAGCATAAATATGACTGAAATGATCTTTCAACATTCGAATTTAACTAAACATAGAGGTCGAAATAGTAAAATTAAAGATAAATAATTTCAAAACTCTTTTGACTTCCTGGGCCTTTAATATGCCTAAAACGTGGTAATACCGATAACGAAAATACTTTGCTTCTAAATAAAAAAAAAAGAACACAAGCTAATCAAATGTGTTAAAATTTTTAAGCAGAAAAGTTTTGCATTTTCATGGAAAACTATTACCAAGAATCATAGCTCTTGCTTCAATTTTAAATATTGACACCGAGATGTTTTGGAATGCCTCATTCAATGCTTGCTGATATATCAGGAAATAGTCTTCTTAGGAAATTTTGGTCATAGTCCTATCCTAGAGTGTATTATATGAAGAGATGCAAGTGCAGTCTTTTAAATAAAATTATACCTTAATTAAATGTCATTTTTTTATTTTTACCCGATATAATGGCTTGCACAAAATGGCATTTTTTTCTTCATTTCTAGGTCCTGCAGATAAATAGTTTTCTTTAAAATAATTAATTTTCCATCAGTCTTAAATTTTAAGAATATGATAAAAATAAAATAGTTTTATAATTTACTTTTTTCTTGAAAATTAGTTCGTAATTGCACAAATTAATAAATAAACCAAAGAATTTCAAGGTCTCTAATTATTTCTCTCTTAAATTACAAGCAGATAATACTTCTTTATAATACAAAAATTTATAAATTAAAATTCATGCAACTAATAACTTGTTGAAGGAAACACTGTCAGCTATGGTCATCATAATTACAAATATAAATTTAAATTATTAAACCATTACATATTAGGTTATTTACAATAACATCTTGATATTATAATTTAATGGCATTCTATAATCTATTAATTTGTTAAAATTTTAATGTGAAATTTGAAGGAATATTTGAATGGAGAATATTTTATCCCTTTAAATTTATCATTTGTTTTATTATTTCTACTATTTCCATTTTTGTATTGTAAATAAGTTTAGAATCTTGAAATTATTCGAATGAACCTGTACTGTTTTGAATTGAGTATTTTTGCGAAATCGAATCCCTATTGCTAACACATACTTTTATAATCAAGAAACATGTTTTCAAATTTCATATAATAAAAAAACAAGAGGCCAAATTATTAAATATTTGAGCTTGTAAGAAATAAACATGAATTTTATTAAAATAATAATACAAAAACACATATTACAATACAAAATAATAAAAATAATAATACAAAAATACAAATCCTAGTGTAAAATAATAAAAATAAAAATACATAAATAAGATAATATTACATAAAATGCAAACTTTCAATTACATGCATGTGATCTTATTTAATATAGAAAAATTGATAATTAATCAGATTTGCATTCATTTTACATTTTTTCTTTTATGTTGCGTTAAGATGTTAATTTTAAGAAGCCTTTACAATATTCTATTAGAGACATACTCAAATTATTCCAGAAGTCTATTTCATCATTAATGCAGTGGAAAACTTTATCATGTTTTTCTTTCTTTCATCCAGTGATTTAATGCATAAATTTAATAAAAGAAATAGATTCTGTTTGTTTCCTGTAAGTTTGTATTTAATTATTTTAAGGACAAAAACACTCAAAATTCTGTCACTCCTCTTTTGAATAAATATTTTCTTATATGAAGATGAATTATTTCTTGTTCTATCATTTTGTTCTATTTTCCAATGAATTTTTATTTTAAATGGAATTTTTTTCATTTTTCAATTTAATTTGATATTAGTCTCCAATATAACTCATTCTGTCTCCAATATAACTCATTCAAATTTCTACAACAAATATTTTTCTGTTTATTTTATCATTTAAACTTTATTACAAACACTTCAATGAATAGAAAAACTTGAAAGATCTTTAAAACTGCTATGTCGTCAAATTAAATTTCCTATAAAAATTTTTTGAGCAAAATCATTCAAAGATTTGCCAAATTAGTGAATGATATTAACACTGTTTCATAATAAAACATCTGCCTTCAAACTTAAATATCTTTTTGTTTGTTTTTGGGGTGAGATAAGCATTATAACAATGAAACTATCTGCTGCTGAATGCATGAACATAAACATATACTAGGTGAATACTTTTAAATATATTTAAAATTTAACATGATATAGTGTAGAGCTCAATGCATAGTATAGAAAATGGATATGAAATGAATATATATTTATTAATAGAAGAAATTTCTATTTATTTGATTAGGATACCTACTTTCAGTTTTTTTGCATTCGATCTATATTCTTCAAAAAATTGTGATGCTTATTAATATTTATAACCTTAATAGTAATCATAAGAATGAAATGAAGAATAACTTTGGAAGAATATATATATATATATATATATATATTAACTGATAAAAAATTTTAAATTTTCCAAAAAAATGATTATTTTATTAAAGCATATTTTTTAACAAACTGTTTATATTGTATGCACATATTATTTTTAATCTTAATTAGGTTTGTAATCTGAATCTCAATTTTAATTTGAGGCCCTTCTGCTCTTTACTTTTTTAAATCCTACTTAGTTTAATTATTTCTGTAAAGAAAGCTGTGCGCGGGAAATTTCTCTCAATATTTGATTGTGCCATAACATTGGTCACTGATTACTGGAATGTATCTATTCATAAAAGGAGAGTATTTTGAATTATATAAAAAATCTAAACATTTGAACTGAATTTTAAAAGGGCTGGAAATTTAATATTCTCACTTTCGTTGTATGTACAATTTCCAAGAAAATCCTTTTAATAAAAATTTATTCAGACGAAAATCTATCCCAAAAGAAGGGATATTGTATATTCGAATCTCTGTCTATCTTTGAAAAATTTCATAATAGCCAATGGAGATATCAAAATGGTTTTTCTTGAAGCTTAAAGAGTCACTTCGTCGTATTCCTCCCAGAACCGTATCAAATATTTTTAAATTGATTGGGATTGGCCGCTGTGTCTGAATTATCAAGAGAATTGGCAATACTTTGGGTATCCCACAGATTTTGCGTTACAAACAACAATGAATTCACCGAGTGGGTGCTCATTTTAAAGTGAACGTAAATATAAGGGCACCCTTATTAAATTTCCAACCCTAGTATTTGAAATTATCGCATGTTTGTCGCATCTGTTACTTTTCAGCATTTTTATTTAAGACGTTAGGTTCATTAATTATACGAAATTATTGCAGCTATTCCAAACATGATGGATCTACCCATCCGTTCTCACATCGAAAGCGGAAATGCATGAAGGCATTGCAAATAATATTCATAATACTGAGATCTCATTCTATAAGCATTATGACAAGGAATAGTTTTTTTCATTTCACATAATATGGAATCCTCAACTAATTATTTGAGCAGTTGTTACTGAAACGCAGGAAAAGGCCTGATGGAATTTATCTCATTCTATTTATCAAAGTTAGTTTCGGGAACAAATAGTTTCTGAAAAAGCGAAAGAATACATTTCAGCTGAAGTGGCAATTATTTTTTTTCTTCGATTTCTTCTTAAACATTAATAAGTTTTATTTAAACTCTATCCGTAATTTCAAAGGACACAAATGAGTCGCCAAAAAGTATTTTTAAAATTTTACTTCAATCGTGGCACCAATAAATTACGCCATTGATATAAAATTGTGTCTCCTCGGCTATACTATTAAAACTGAAAACTTGGTGTGGGAAAGAAATTGATGGAAGAAAAATTCCTTCGCTGAAAGCAAGATCTGAATTGTAGGGGGAAATAATCAAAAGTGCCATGAAGACCGCGAAATACTTATAAGATTTTCTTTTATTCGTTAGTTTCATATCAAAAATATAAAAAGTTATATTATACAATGTAACCGAAATCCTAATGTACAGTTCCACTCGAATTGGAACAAAAAGGAAAGAATATAAAATAAAATATCAATGGAACCACTTGGCCTATTTTGGAAGTGAAATCGAAAAAAATATATATTAATTTGAACTAAATTAGTTGAAAATATAAATTTACTATTTAATGAATTCGTAAAAAATTACTTCTCCTGACATCAAACTTCAATACTTTCTCACAAATTAGATGTCAAACAAATGTTACATATAATTTCATCCAAATGAAATTTTATTAGCCATGAAACGAATAATTCGGAGAAGTTCGAAAGAAATTAAATTATCAAATTGGAGCCATATTACTAAATATAACTTAAAAAAGAATGTACAATTTTAAGTAATTATTTTATTTGGCGTTTTTTCTTCTTAGAAACATTCACCAATTTTTTTTCGCAGATTTGCCAAAGGTAATCCAAGAATATGGAAAAGTTAATATGTTTATAATTATTTATTTCTTCAACCAAGATATTTCCATTGTAACTATATCTAGAGCAAGCATTTAGCTACATCCCCTACTAGTATTTCTTAAAGATAAAAAAATGTTTAAGAGGTATATCATGCGAAAAAATATTCTTCTTATGATTAAAAAAAGTAATTTCGGCTTCAAAGACCAGTTTGATTAAATTAGATTCCAGCTCATTTTCATGGCGATGGACAAATGTAATATCCTATCATTTAGCGAATTTAAAATCATAAATATCGTATCGCACGAGTAAAAAAAGATATTTTTTTAATTAAGAATTTTAAACAGGAAAATTTGAAATGAAGAGCTAAAGTATTGTACTTGTAAACAAAACCACATCTCGCTACTTTTCCTAAGCGAAAGTTTTTGCACTCTTTCGTTTCGGTGAGAGATTTGCAAATCTTTGCAAATAAAATAAGCTTGTGCCAGAAAACATGCGATTTGCGAGCATCTTCAAAATCTCAACTAGCAAAATTTTATTAATCTGATTTCAAATTAGTGAATATTTCATTAAAAATTGAAATCTGGTATTTAAAACTAACGGTTAAACTTGACGAAAGTAGTTATTAAGCTACATGGGAAATGATGAACATTTAGATACAGTTTAATTGGGTAATAGTTTCTATTCTTTCTATTTAAATTTCTTTTTAGAAAAAATTATGATTTCCTTATTGGAATAATATTATTATTTCTGAAAACTGGAAAAGGATAATCGAGAAAAGAAACAAGAAAATATTTAAACAGAAGAAACTCTTTATAAGTATCTGCCTTTTTAAATTGAATCTTCTCTCCAAGCATTTCTAATTCAAAATTATGTTTAATATAACTGTGAAAGGCTATAGAATAAAAGTATCAGAAATCATATTAACTTTTCAATATTTATTTCTTGTTATCTAAACTTCATATCATCAGACACCTCAAGGCCTCCTAAGTCAACTTCTCGCCAAGCAAGAAAAAAAAACCGAACTGTACAATAATTCAGCCGTTTTCAAACGAGGTTTCTAAATTTCTCATATCTTTTTCAAATACGTCATTTGCAATTAGTAACCGCATATAAAATAACTGGAAATGAAATTAATACATTATATTTTTTCCCATTTTGTATGAAAAAGAACAACTTCTTAAGTTATGAAATATTATTCTTAATATATGAAAATCCTTTATGGAAATAAGAAAGACGAAAAGATCAAGTTATATATTCGTTTTATTGTATTTCATTCAAATTCAATTTCAGACTGTTCTTGAGATAAAATATATTTCAAAATAAAGATAATCAGTATTTTTCCATTAAAAATATAAATCCTTTGGCTTACAATCTTCCAATAATAATCTTACTTATAAAGGAAAATAATTTTATTTATAACTTCAAAATTCATTTATGAATAATTTTCCATTTCGGTTTGAACTACGTATTGAGAAAACTTAAGTGCTTGGCGAGATCCGTTATTCAGATCATATAACGGAGGTGGTCAATATATAAGAAACGTCATCGTTTATATGGAGACGAAAGTTTTTCGCCAACTCTATGCCAGTAGATCACAGAACTTGGCAACATTCAAAGCTTTAAAGCTAGAATTCCTTTCACATCAACATTTAAGCATGTCAACGCTTATAAGAAAAACTATTTTTATGTTTATAAGAATCCAATTAGGCGAAAATAAAAAAAGAACTATCAAAGTTTTTAATGTCAGCGGGAATCGCCAATATTGAGAAAAATATGTATCATTTTTGCAAATATTTGTAGATTACATTCAAGAGTCAAAAATAAACAAAAAAAAGCAAAATTGACTTCAAATAAATAAATTTAATAATTAAATAAAAGGCATGGACTCTATTGCTAAATAAATTTAAATTAGGGTTTAATTTTATGTATTGGAATCGCCTAATTAAGAGCTCTGATTTCAACCAAATTTAAATGAGAGAAGCTTTAGAAATATTAAGACTTTTCATAACTGATTAAAAAGCATCCTTTTAGAAACCTTTCTCTATTCGAGCGACAATTAATACTCATAATTCTGTCATGCAGGGATCTTTGGGTCTTACAACCTGCGCACAGCTTTCTTAGTTCTCCTAGTATTGGTAGGCTCCTTCGGTTTAGCAGGAGTCACCGTTGCTACCACAGGTGTGACTACAGAAGGAGCAGAAAAGGACGTACCTGGAGGACTTACCTGGGGAGGAAGCGGGATTTCCTCCCAATCCATTGGCTCCTCATCGTCGATGGACTCCCAGTCCATCGGCTCCTCGGTGTCCACGGCCTCCCACTCCAAAGTCCCGGAACCTGAAACGAGATCAAAGGAAGACACAAAAAATGCCATAGTTTATTAGTGTGCGAGAAAACAAGTAAGGAAATAAAATCAAAGATTTTTATTCAAAAAAAAAAGTGATGTCACTCGAAAATAATATCCGCTGCTTTTTCGCAACTCCAAATTCCAGAAACTTGACTTAAAATGGCGTCTCTAATTGTAAAATTGGGCGTTCCACGAATTCTGACCAATAAGAGAAAGAGTTTAGAAAGTTGAAGTTGAAGTTAAAGAAATCGGAGGTGATAACAATGCCAAAAAATATTATCTAAATTTCATTGCTACCACGGATTTATAAGTTAAATGAATCAGGAAAATTTTTATTGATAATCAAAGAAATTACTTCTGTAAAAAATATTTTCTCTAATTATACACAAACCTTTAATTATGAGTGTTTCTTCTTTATTTTTACATATTTCTTAGTTTAATAAATATTTAAGGGACTAACTGAAATTTAATCGGCGCCTTTTCAAAAACTGAAATTCTGATTTTCGATGAAATGACAAAATACTGGGACTTCATACATTACAAATACAAAACTCTTCGTGGCTTCATATAGTATATTACTGATCAGAATTACAGGTTTTTCATATAGCAAGCTGTTTGTGATAGCTAATTGTTTATTAATGTTAAACGTATTAATTTTGTCTTTAAATATAAGAGGCGTGTCGACTTCAAGAACGGATTTGAAAAAACTGATCTTTCGCCTGTTGGAACAATACATAGCTGAATCAATTGAATTTGAATCTGCGTCTGTCACTGTCTTTTTCATGAATATCTTTTTGTAAAACATTAAAAATGAAGCCAGAAAATCCAAAGCTGAGAGAAAAATGAAATGCTTTTAGTAAAGCATCTTGATCCATTTCTTAAATAAGAATTTTACTAACAAAAATAAATCGTTTTATTTCAAAAATATGCGAGCAAGGAACAAAAACCAATTTTTTTTATGCCAAACAGCTTTCCAAAAAGTAGTGAAGAATCGTTGAAATTTGGGGGACATTGTAACATCTGGAAGAATTTATCCTTTTGGCAAAAGAAAAAACGACTTTAAAACCTGAATTTGAAATTTGAAATGTCTACTTCTATTTTTTTTTTTCAATGACATATGGCAGATATCACCTAGAAAAAATCATTGATCTATGGGACATATAGTGAAAAGTAAGGAGTTTTTGTCTTACAGAAGGTGTATTTTGTGGAGAAAATTGTTAGTTTCGTTTGATATTTTTCAACTTAAAGTGATACTGTATGAAGAGGATATTTCGCTTTTTTTTTGATGGAGGGAAATTTCAGTAAATAAAAAAATCAACAAAAAGACAATATTCATTCTATCGTAAAAATTGATACTTGTTTCCTGAAAGAATTTCTTATAAACTATGTTTTTTACTATCATTATTTGTATTATTTTATTATCAATATTACCTTTACAAATGCGAAAATTTGGATGGATGGATGATGTTAGTCAATCACGCTAGAACGGCTGGATGAAATTTAGCACAGAGATAGATTACAGACTTGGATAGAGCATACGCTACTATTTATTCTGGTTAATTAATTAAGTTAATTAAATTTTTTATCAATTGAAAAATAATTTTCTCGGCAGAAATATTCATTTCCCAACCGCCCAATGAAAAAGAATTAACATGTTTTAGACTTAACTTATTTCAGACGATTGTGCCTATTTTCGTAATGTTTGATGCATTTAAAATTTAACATTGTTCATTAATCAATCTTTCGGATTCACTCTGAAATACTTTTGAATTTAAACAAGGATACTTTTCCGTTTGCGGAGCACAAGCCAAAAATTGCCTAGGAAATTTGGCGGATTTTACATTATTTGGTTATTTTTCGCTTTAAAATCGCTGTAAGAAATGAAAACTACGGCAGACTATTGTTTCTAAACTTCCGCCAACAATTAAAATTCTCGATGAAATGTCGCTAATATGGATAGTGGAAACGAATTTTAACAAAAGTAAAAATAATTTTTTAAATAATTTTTTAAAGTAAAACCTAGGATTACAATAGAAATTCTGTAGGTTACCATAATTGGCGAATCATAAATTTGAATTATTATACTATAATAAATGTATATCTATTAGATGATATTAAAAAAGAATGTTTTAATGTAATACAAAATTATCAAAAAAGTCAAAAATGATCGACATGTAAATTCGAATCATTGTGCCAAAGAACTTTAACTACATATTTTTTTTCCATTCTTAGTACTTAAAAAATGTTTCAGTAGAGTTAATAAAAAAATATTGCATGTAGGTAACTTTTTTTTTATTTCAATCCAAACACCAGAGTCCACCATGACTATTCACAGGTGGTTGAGACAGCGAAATCTACGCTCGCGCCGACCGTTACGCCACCTGCTACTCGCGCCTGCACACTGCCGAGCCAGATTACAGTGGTACATGGCTCTATCAGTTTCAAATGATGCTGATTGGGGAAGTATAGTCTTTAGCGACGAATCCCGTTTCCAACTCTGTCTTGACAATAATCCAAGACGTGCTTGGAGACACCCAGGGCGGAGGGATGGATCCTGTTTTCACTATTGTACGCCACACCGGCCCTCAACAAGGCATTATGGTCTGGGGTGCCATTTCCTTTGATAGCCGGTTCCCTTTAGTCGCCATTAGAGGTACAGTTACTGCACAGCGAAACTTCGACGACATCCTAAGACCTGTTTTGCTACCGTTCCTTTTGCAGTACCGTCGGATGGTTTTTTAGCAGGACAATGCCACACCACATACGGCACGTGTTGCTATGAACTGTCTGCAAGTATCTCAAACCCTTTCAAGGCCTGCCTTTCTAGATATTTCTCACATCGAGCATGTCTGGAGTATGACAGGAAGGCGATTGCATCTGCCACGGAATGTTGATGACCTTTTTCGACAAAAGGAGCGAATTTGGTAGGAAATACCGCACGAGACCATCCGGTAGCTTTATCGTTCTATGCCACGCCGTGTGGCCACATGTATCCATGCTAGAGGCGGGTCAACACCTTATTGAACTTGTTACGGTAACTGAAATAAATTATCAATTGTTCTGAGATTTTTATCATTTACTATTCTGTACATTGTCTTCCTATCTACCAATCGGACAACACCTTCTAGGTGCGTCGTTTTTTTTTTTTTTTTTGTTATAGAGTGTATAATGATTTGTGTCATCCTAATCTGTAGAATAATTGCAGAACATTTTGCAGATTACTATGATAGTTGATGGCATTTTTTAACATTACAATCAATTCTGATTTTGAACCAAAACTCCATTTCCCATTTGCCGGCTTCAAACCTATAATTTTATCGCCTTTAGCCTGATATTCGCTTCCAGTGTCTTTCTCATTTTAATCGAGGAGTCTATTGACTTTGTAATTGGTCTAATCACCAGTGTAGACAGATTTGTTTTATGTTTAAGCAACAGTGTTGATTTATTATCTTTTTCATCCGGGTTCACTTTTTTTTGTTGCAATCGGATTTTTCCTTCCCCCACCAACAGCTTTTTGTAACCTTGGATCCTTCCAATAAAAGTTTGACCAGGTCTTAACCGATTTTTTTTCATCCTTTTCATCACTGTTTTGATTTTTAACTACATTTGCGAATGTTGGTCCATGATTATTATCGATTGAATTCCTTTTGGCTCCTGAAAAATTTGACCAAACCTTCAAAATTAAGTCTCTCAGTTCTTCAGCCGCATCATCTTCAAATCTATATTTAGTGATAATCTTTTCAAATGTTTCCAATATCCCCAATGGTCCGAAGGGTTGCTTATTTTCTTCTGCTATTATTTCTATTTTACTTACAACCAGATTCTTTGCCTTCTTGGCATTTGTAACCCCGTCATTTCTTTCTTTATCGTTGCCTTTATGAGGACAGTCTTTTATCTTTAGGACAATTTTCCCTTGTTTTCATTTTTACATTTTTCTTTTTCCGTTTTATGACCATTTGTATCTTTCTATCCATCTGTATTGATGGTTCAATTATCTCATTGGAACCAGAATCCGATAAATTTTTTAAAGTCTTGATATGCCAGTCCTTTTCGTTCTTTAATTCGACTTGGTGAATCGGGAATCATTTCAGCTACCTTTGGTGAGTAAAATAAACTCTCATCATCAGTTAAAAAATCACTATCATCAGTATAGTTTTCTCTATCCGTTTTGTTTTTGACTGATTCTATTTTTCCACTTCAATTGTCTCACAAAGTCTGAGTTTCCTGTGCAATAGAAAATAAAGCTTTATCTAGGTTTTAATGAAATTTGAAAAGCTTTTCCAGTTTTAAATTCGAATTATTATAAACGCGATGAAAGAAAATGTTCACATCAAATCTCAATTATTTTTTAGCATAAAATTATCTAAGAAAACAAGAATTCTTCTAATTAGATGATCCAATCAGAACTGAAAGTACGAAGCAGTTTCGTGGTCAACTAATACTCAACACATTTATGGATACTTCCGTAAATTAGTATTTAAAATTAGCAAAAAATCTCAAAATAACAGTTTGCAGAATAAAGAACAGTATTACAAATCCGAGTCCTGCAAAAGTTCTTTCACTGAACGCAGATATAAAATAACAGCTCCTCAAAAGGTAAACACACAATAAAATGGCTACCCAAACAAGTGGGCGTTTCGGCTACAACTACACTTCAGAAAGGCAAAAACTCCTAAGATACAAAAGAATTTTGAAATAAAATTCAAAGACCTGTTACTTCCGGGTTTCAGCTACACTTGTCCCTCACTTTCAACAGAAGTTATTCGTCATTTTTCATTTAACAGCTATATTTTGAAGAGCACAGGAAAATATCAACCACACCAATCTCTACATATCCGAATCCCCCACTTTCTCGTATACTTAACAAATCAAGGAAAACTATTGCGCTTGAAAAAAGATTTTAACTTCGTGATTCTGATTCATTTCAGCGTTTTGATTCCGAAAGACTAATTTCCGAGTTATGGTCTCACTTCCGATCAGGAAATCTCTAAGTGCAGAAGAAGTCTCCACACAACTTTCTTGCATATTCCCTGAAAACAGGTGTTATGTTGGAAGAACGCCTTTTGATAGCCGTGAAACATTAATCTTTGAAAGGAATTCTTTTTTTACCGAATCTATCATGTGGACCTTAAGGTTTTTGTAGATTAATTCCTAGAGTGAGGCTAATAAAGTTTGAACATCGAATTCGCGTTTTAGGGAAGCTATCCTCAACCGATTGAAACCAAAATTTGACACAGAACATTAATTATAATCCCAAAATAAATAATTGAACTACCAATAAGCACTAATACTGCTGCAGAAAAATATTAGTTATAAGTTTTATAGGTTTGCATGCATCTGTACGTCATTAACAGCCTTTCAACATCAGCGTATATATTTTAGAGAAATCACATCTCAGAAATAAAGACCAAAAAAAAAAAGAGATTATACCTTGAGGAGACCAGTGAAAAGTGCGCAAGAATAGTCCTTTAATATTATCGAAGTTTTAACCCTTTGTGGTCCGATGTCGAGTGTGAATTTTTAATTTTAACATGATGTTAGAGTTTTAAACAAAACATGTTTATTTTTTCTACATTTTTAGGTACCATATATAAGTTCTGTTTTTTTAATTAAATTTTCATCGATCAGGAATTTCATAAATATAATATAAATGATTCAGTTTTAATATTTACTTTCCTTTTGAAAATAGTTTATATATAGTCTAATTAATAAACAAAGATTTTGAAGGATTTGAACAATTCTTCCCTTAAAATCTTTATGGATACTCCCTTATTCAAACTGTTAAAAGCTGAAATTTTAAATTCATAAAACTGAAAATTTCTTAGTTGTAAATACTCATAACTTGCGACTCATTATTAAAAATATAAACTGAAATTTTTAACGCATTAAATAAAAGTTCTTTTTAATGGTATTTGGAATTATATTTAAATAATAATCTATTGTATATTACATATAATTATTCTTTTTATGTGTTACGCTATAAACAACTATTATATTAAGTATTTTATTCTTAATCACTTTACTGCCGTTAACGAGATATCTAGTAGAAAGCTGAGGTAATATTAAATATTTATAAATTTCGTTGGCAGTGAATGAGTTAAATAGAGAATTTACGTTTATTCGTTATGGTAATCTTTCTTTTTTGGCATTTTCATTTTTTGAATCTTCAGTTAGGTTAGAATCTTTAGATCTTTTCAAAGAACCTGTATATATGTTAACTATTTGTTTGTGTGCAATGGAATCCACATTATTAATCTCTCATTTTTACAATCAAGAAACATATTTCCACATTTTAAACAAAAGTAAACTACTAAAGTTATAAATATTTGAGTTTATGTGAAATGTATTTGAAGTCTATTCATCTGAAGGAAAATGTATATGTTCAATAATTGCTTGCATATAGTCTTGTTTAAAACAGACGAATTTAAATCAGTTTTTTTCAATTACTTTACTCTTTTTCTTTCCTCCAAATAGGATTTTGATAACTTTTCCAAATTTCATTTTGTTCAAGAAGTTTATTTCATCTTTATCTTTACTTATAATAAAGCACAATGGGTGTGTGTGTGTGTGTTGGCGCTCTGCAAGGCCAGACAGTTTGACCTACAGATACCAAATTTGGTATATGTATACCTTGGGTAACGGGAATGTGCACCTCGGAGCCCTTTTTTTGAATTTTTAATTAAAATTTTAATTAATTAAAAAATAAGCCAAATTTTGACGTTTTTTCGCTATAACTTCCGAAAATATTACAGCACAAAATTGATTTTTGCATCAAGTCAAAGCTCAAAAAATTAGCTTTTCCATGATACTAATGTTTTGACCTACGAATTAAAACTCTATTTTTAATGAATTTTTAAACATTTAATTTAATCGTTTTTTTTTTCAACAATTTATTTCGCAAAAATAAAATAAAAATAAAATTTTATCTTCTCGAGAATCTCAAAAAAAATCAGCTTTTAATAAAATGTTGCCATCACATTTTCAGAATTCTGATTAAAAAAAGTTAATTACTACTAAAAATAAAATTAAAAAAATACAGTTTTCGTCACTTGATTATATGAAATGAAACAAATAGGAAATGATAATTTTTCTTGATCGTTTGCAATATCAAAATTATTAATTCAATTAAAGAATTAAAGTAAATAAAAATACAAAATAAAAATATATTACAAAAGTGCGACAGAAAAGCACCAAACGATAATCTTCTGAGAGCGAGATTAATTAATTAAAAGCAAGAAACCTTAAACGAACTTTGAAAATGACGTCATTTCAGAGAAACGACGAACAAAAAGCAATTGCTAACCAGTAGTAGTAAAATATTTTTGCATTCTTTTTTTTTTAAAAAAAATTAAAACTATAAGACATGTTTTGAATTGTTACTTTTATTTATGTGAAGAAGATATTTTGTGCAAATCAAAGAATTCGCCTTATTAATTGTAATTTATCTCCGCATTTTAATGAATCATGCGAAATAAAAACGCATCTTCTTTCAACGAAGTAAAGTAATATTAAAGCTATAGTAAAAGTAGGTCAGTTATTTGAAAACGCATCTTCTTTCAAACAAGCATACGTAATAATTAACAATGCAAAATTTGTAAAAGCATATAAAACTATTTTTACCCGCATATTTCGGCGACATCAAAACTTTCTACCAAAACAATATCATGTTCTCTGACGAGAAAAAATAAATCAACTATCATTCCAAATTAAACATATAAAAATGCCATTTTTGGCACGTGTCTGTATAAAATGAAACATGATATTTTTGCAAAATAAATGGATGGAAACGTTTTCTATGATATTTTACTATACATATATTACTAATCCAATTAAACAATTTTATTTAAGGCAAATATGGCTTAACATCTACAAGGCATCTTCTGTAATCGGAGCCCAACATCTAATTTCTTAATATTTTTGGGAGAGACATAAATCTTTTAGCAATTGGTCCAATTAAATATATAACTATAGATTTAGGGAAAAAAGGCTGATGAATTAAATTTTTACATACATCATCTGCCATGTGAATCATATTTAACAAAATTTTCTTGAGACAATAAGTTCTTTAATAAAAACTGGCACTCCAATCAACTAAATTAATCATCAAAGCTGATCTATGAAAATTTCAACATAACTATTCGATATAAACTGGAGATTTTTGATCACTTTATCAAGATATCAAAGAAGCCAAACAGTGTTACTCTAGAATAATTGGTCTAGGTTATGATAATGATGATTGTTCTAAACTTGCAATATTCAGAACTGAATAAATCAGCCAGATTTAAAGAAGATAAAAGTGCTTATTTATTTATTTAGAAGTTGAAATATTAAGAATATTTTACAAATATGAATCTATAAGACCAAAGGAATTTAAACCATAATTTTTTGAAATAGATTTATAAACCTAAAATAAATATTATTGAGAGCATTTATATACATCTAAAAATAAAATTGAAAACTGAAGGTTTTAATTAACCTGTGAAATTTTAGCTGAATAATTCCTTGAGATCTAATAAATTATAAAAAAAATTTATAATGTTACAATTTCTGTATTGAACTTCAATGTCGGACTATTCTGCTTTTAGTTCTTAGTTTTATTTAAAGACATGCTTAGATTGAGTAAAGAGGTCTTTATATTAATTCAAGTTGCATCCTTTCCACTTTAATTTAAAAGTGATTTTTGCATGCACTGATAGAAAATCAGAGAGAGATGCGGAGTTCAAAAAACAGGACTGCTTAAGGTCTACAAAATAGTATAAGTGAATTATATGACTATCGAAATTTGAAGCTTAAAAATATTTTGCTGAAAAACTTATTATGAGACCAAGTTATATAAAAAATGATTTAACCCTTTAGTCGGCATTAATATTGGCGAACCGACTGGTCGCCAAAGGCGGCTAGTAATTAATAAAGTGGAAGACGCTCTATTAACAATTTCTCTCATTCTTTTGCGGTTCATGCAGAAAGTTAAAGCATAAGCTTAATATCAAGGAATAACAACTGTTTATTTCCTGAAACAGCTGTTAATAACTACTGTTTATTTTACAATTTTTTTATTAATAAACAAATTTAAGAATTTGAATAACCCTGTAATTCTGCCCCCCCCCCTTCAATTTCTAATACATATTTTCTTAATGAAGGATGTTTTATTTCTATTTCAATCATTTATACCGTTTACCAGATAGTCTGCATTTCAAACGACGTTTTACAGTCAGGGTTACTTTATTATGGTAATTCCATTATTTATGGTTCTTTAAATTCATAACAATTTAAAAAATAATAAAAATAATCCATGAAAATCTTTGGTCTTAGAATTCTGATTTCTAATAAAAATGTATATACGTAAATAATTCAAGAATTGCAGAAAAATTATGTGGAACTAACGTTGTATGTCTTATAATAGAAATTCTACCTCTAAACTTATATTTTTTCTGTATTTTAGGATAGAACTTTATACTGACAAAAATATCTATTTCTGAATACATACATTAATATGATTGTTTATAATGTTAATTTCTTATAAACAGGCTTAGAAATTAACATTATATAGTTTTATGTTTAAAGAGTTCTGTGGTCAAACATATAACGGTTCAAACATCCTTATGTATGTGTGAGTTTAACCAAATCTTCCAAAAAAATGTTAGACTCTTCAGATAGCGGGAATTTTAGTCGCGAGGTTTCTAGGGGTTTTTTTAATATTTATGGGTTCAGTTTGAAAACTAAGATTAAAATAATGCAAGCGAAAGATGAAGAGACTCCTTAAAAAAATAAAAGAATTTATGTAGAGTTAAAGGAAAAATTTTATGAGGGGGAGTATTTGCAGGGAAATAGAAAATAAATTAAAACACGAACATATGAAAGAAACAGAAAATTAGACAATTCCCTCTGAGAGAACGTTACAAAAAAAAAGTGCATGATGTGGCTGAAACCTCTTTTCGCTTAGTTAGCAAGCATGAATGCCCGAAAGCGTGAAACGCCTTTATCGAAAGATTAGTAGACCTCTGCCTCAATATTAGTTGTGTTGTTGTTACGGAAGCTCGACAGATGGCGTTGATCTGGATTGCTGTACTAATTAAAATTATTGTCCTCTGTGAAATGATCTACCCTTTAACAACTCTCACTTTGAATCACGTCCTACGATGGGAGTACATGTATTAATGCTCGTATAAATGTTTATTATTAGAGAAGTGTCATGTTAAGAAATGTACCTGCGGTTTTTGCATTCGATCTGTATTCTTCTAATAGTTATGATGTTTACTAATATTTGGAACTTTAATATTAGGAATAACTTTAAAGTTTATTAATTAAGAAGGAACTTTTTTAACTTTCATAAAAGACTTTATTTCAGTAGCAATAAAAAAAACTTTATTATTGTGTATACATATATTATTTCAAATTATATAAATATATTCTATGACTGGTCACTTAATTTAAAAATAAAGCTGTGCGCAGAAAAGTTCTAGCAAAATTTGATCATGCTGCAACATTGATGATTGGATACTAGCCAGAATATCTTCATAATGACCGAATATTTTGGAAATATATATAAATATTCTGTAACTTTTATTTTAGTTACCTTAACTTCCCGTTGTAAAGCAACACTAGGGCTATTTTGGAACGGACTTCGTAATTATGAACCCCGACCAGATGGCGAGGAGGACACCTAAGCTGGCACCCCCCCCCCTCTCTCCACATCATATCAGTGGGAGAACGTTTGGCCATGACTGATTTAAAGTGCAACAGACCCCCTTTCACGACGGTTCTTCGGTGGAATAAGGTTTTGAACCTGAAACCCTATGGCTCACGAGTCGAGACCTTATCACCAAGCAGCCACTGCCTTCCGTTTCTGTTATACTTCCCACGAAACGATCTTTAGCCTCTTAATAAAATTTGGTTCCTTGCTGCTCTCATTTTCTCCTTTCAAAGATTTCTATAGTTTCTGACTCACCCTCGAGTAAGAAAAGTTCCAAATCCTTCGAAACGTTAGCCCTGGAATGCAATTTAAAGCTTTTGAACGTATTGAAAGTTTGGATCTTGGCACAGGCATGCCTGGTGCGGCTGGATCCATTTGCAGACCGGAGGAACCCAGCTTTGAAGATGAATTAGCTTTGGCCTTTTCCCTCTTTGGTCGTCATCATTACATCGGCTTTATAGATTTGAAACACTCATGAGACTTCCATCCATGAATGATCACTTTCGTGATTCTTCAAATTAGATTGCAGACTGAAACGCTTTTCCCACAAACTGTTTAGGAAAAATCATCGTCAAATGGGTAATATGATTGCTCTGTTGTGGTTAGATCACCAAAATCAGCAAGTGCGAGAACTTCAGAATTTAGAGATAACTCTAAATTTTCGAAAACATCTTCATGTTAACAAATCAATCAAAAGAAAGATGCAGAATGTGGGATTTTCGATACGGGGGTCTATTTAAGTAATCCACCAGACAATGCGATATTTATTTATCTTAAAAATACATCATTGACGGTTTTCCATGTAAACGCAATTGATTAGTGCTCGCTTTTCTTAACACTAGGTTTACGCGACGTGACATTTTGACGCATTTCGAATTTTATAAGGAAAATTACAAAAACCGTTTGCACTTTTATTTTATCTCTTGTAATGACTTTTATCCATTTAACGTGGTAAATATATACTGAAGTCTATTTTCTTCAAAAGCGTTTAAATTCTATTTGTACTATACTTATCTGTACGGAAATGCGTCAATTCGACGCGATCGTAATTTAAACAAAATTTTGAGTAAACATGTAAGCATCGCATCAATAATAAATAGGAATGTACCGACAATACTTCGATCCGTTATCCGATATCGTTATCTCAATTGAAACAGACGATAAACAATTGTTGTCGATAAGCAATGACTAAAATGACAAACCCAGAATGTCAACTGATGTCAGAGTGCGAAGAGATTTTGAATGTTTCAGTTGCTTAGTTCGAGTATTGAAAAGTAAAATACTAGAATATTTTTTGAATTATTAATATTAAAGTGAACCTCAATTTTACACTATTTTGACAAAAAGCTCTTCTTTATCATCTGAATATTCTAAGAGGAAATAACATTTTGCAAAACATTGTCAGTATTTGCAAAATAGTCAGTATTTGTGAGGAGTATTCGTTCATGCGTCAAATTGACGCATATTCGTAGAGATGGTATATAAGAAACGTCCGTAAACTTAGTGTTAAAGAATCAAACACGTTGAAAACATCAATTTTTGTCAAAAATGACATTAAAAAAATTATTTTATTATATAGACTAGTCTTTGAACTGTCCAAAACAAGTTTATGTTTATTTACACATTAATTAGAAGTCAAGATATTAATATTTTTGTATGATTGGCAAACCGGAAGTGAACATTTAAATAACCAGAAGTACAAATATCCAGGGGCCAAAAACATGTTAGCATTTAGATTTAATTATTTGACTATTAATTTATATTTAATGACAGTAAATACAGTGCTCTCAGTAGTTGAAAAATATTTATTTTCAAATGTGGAGTCAAGATAATGGGGAAAAAGCGAGAAATTATGTAAATATAGGGAGCTATTTATAACTTATTCTTTATATCTATTAATTTATATGTCTTATTAATCCCATATTATTATTATTATTAAATTCGATCATATGCTCAAAGACTTCACATTCGAAATCATATTTACTATTGCAAGAGAAGACTTGCGAATGGAAATGTCAGAAATCATACAATTTTTAATTTTTATTTCTTGCCATCTAAAATTCCGATCATCTGACTCATCAAAATTTTCTAAGTGGCTTTATTGCCAAAAAAAGGGGGGGATATGGATTGTATAATAAGGGCGGCCATTGGGTTATGACAGAGCAGTCATAGGTTTTTAAACTTATCTTTTAAATTTTTTTTATAACCATATATAAAATGATTGCAGACTGAAGAAGTAAGCTCTCTTTCTGCTATTTTGGATGAAAACTGCTGCTGTACCGTCCCACAGTTCCTAATTTGAAAATAGGAAAATATATTGCAAAAATTAAAAAATAGTAATAATGTCGGAGAAGTTATATTTCCATTATAATTCTATTTTAATCTCGCTGAGATAATTTCAGAATTTCGAATAATGAGTACTCTTCCATTAATGATGTAACTCCACTCCATCTACCAACTGCAATCTTGCTAATCGGTGAAAATGATTTAATTTTTAGTTTCAAAATTCATTTATGAATTATTTTCCATTTTTATTTGAACTACATTTCGCGTAAACCTTTATGCTTGGCGAGAGCCGTCGCCCTGTTAGTATCCCAATAAATGTAACCGTACCAGCGAAATTTAAGACTTTCGCCTATTCCGCGCCATTACATAACAGTAATTAGCACACTTCAATTCTTTAAAATTAAAACTCATTTCACGCCAACATTTAAACTTGCCTCATTCCGCTAGTGATCTATCGAATATGTAAGAAAAATATTGTTAGAAATTTATGTGGATCAAAAAAATGTGAAAATAACAGCAGAAATATTTAAATTACTACTAATAAGATAAATACTTAATATTTTTTGTCAATATTTGCAAATTGCACCAATAGGTAAAATTAAAAAGAAATTATTAGCTAGTAAAAAGCGTGATGTAACCTAACTCTATTGTTAAATAAAATTTAAATAAGGGTTTGCTTTTGTAATTGCTAAATTTTATGCAAAGGTTCTTGATTCAAATAGTTTTAACAAGGAGAAACTTGAGTAGTATCAAATATCTTTGCAGCTCACTAAATTGCATAATCTTTTAAACCTTTTTCTACTTGAGTGACAATTAATACTCAAAATTCTATAATCGGTGGATCTTTAGGTCCTACAGTCTATGTACAGATTTCTTAGATCCTCTAGCAATGGTAGGCTCCTTTGGTTAAAAGGAGCCTACCAAATAAAGGTGCCTATCTTTGGTTAAAGGAGCCTTTGGTCCAAAGGAGAAGTTACCTTTGCTACCACAGATTTTACTACTATAGTTGAAGAAAAATGTAATGATAGTGGTACAAGTGTTTTAGGAAAAAAAAATTAATTCATTTCCTAATTCTTATATTATGTTAATTAAAATCATATTAATGACATGGATATAATTGGAATTCTTGAGTTCATGTACAATATTTCTTCAAAAATCTCAAATGACTTCAAATTAGCATCAAGTTTTTGCATTTACGCCAGGCACTTCCATATTTTTATTCTAGGTACATCTATTTTTTTCCAAATATATTTTTCTGATGATGTGTCAATGATTCTAGAGCATTCATTAAAATTACATATTAGCCGTTAAATTGGTTTTCATCTTCTTAATAATATTTTACAATCATTAGTTTCATTATCAGTAGCAGATAAATGTACACTTATTTCTTCTGAATCCCTCCACTTACTTTGATCTTCCCAATCTACACTACTCTTATTCATTATGGTGTTTATTTCACATTTTTTTTATTTTACTAAGGCCAATGTTTTCACTAAATGTATAAAAGAATAAAATCTAATACAAACAATAATTTGGCTGGACTTGGACGGAGACAATCCGATAGTAAACAATATGTGATAGATTTCTATCAACTTAAGCAATAAAAGTGCTGCCAGATTCCATACATTAGAAGTTTTAAACCAAATTTATTATCATATTCAATGGTAACTTTAGTCGCAGGATGAGCATAACTCATCATTGTGCTATATGACATGAAAAATCAATGACAGGCTGTACAGGTCATTTTACAGGAAGGGGTTAAACTATGCATTTAATGAATGCTCCGTGATATCTTCTGCAATTTTCCCCCCTCTTATTGGATAGTTTTGGAGGGCTTTGCAAGCTTTTTCCAGAACATTTCTAATGACATTTTGCAGTTCAATTAATTAGCTACATGATGAAAAAATACAAATAAATATTCAAAGTAATCTGAAACATTAGGATAGTAATTTGTTTAAAGTTGCCAGTAGTCTTCCAAAATAATGAAAACAATTTCGGTGCTATATATGTTAGCCTTTTATAAAAATATTCTATACTACTGCAGATTGCATACGTTATTACATGATAAACATAGACAAGGCACAATTTTATAAATGAAGCAGAAACTTGTCCACATTAGAAAAAGAAATGTTTTATTGTAAAATATATAGTGGGCTTCTAAATGAGACAATCACAAAAGAACGATCCTGCAAACTAATACAAAAAAACATTATTTTATAAACTAGAGTTTTATAAAATTAAAATTTATAAGCATAACAAATATAAATGAACAAATAACAAAAGGAATGGGAATGTTTTTGTTTGTTTGTTTTTTAATAACAAAAATGCAACATAAAACTAGATTTCAACTTTTCACGCTTTGACAGCAAATCAAGCATTAACCAGTTAAGGTCCCTTAAGTATACTTTTAATGCCTTTAATTCCCAAGACATATTTAAACAACACTTCTTAAAATCAAATCACAATCCAGTATTATATGATTTTTATTTTGAAATAAATATTTCATTAATAAAAATATCTGAAATCATTTAATATTTTTATAATTTTATAGCTTAACTACATAAGGATATCAACCAAGTCAATACAGTTTTTATTATTATATCAAATCAAATTAATTAATTTTTTATTAATAAAAAATTAATTATTTTTATGCATTTGAATTTTTCATACTTAGATAACAAAAAAAATTAGCTGTTCTTGTTATTAAAAATTTGGATTATTAAAAAAAAGCCAGAATTTTATTTTAAATATGTTATAAACATTTTTAATTTCTACTTTTCATCTTTTAAAGTACAGTTTTGACTAAAAAAGATTAAGAGAATCCAATTTTCCAAATAAAAATATTTTGTTTCCAAATATGAAATATTTTACAAGTAAATACCTAAATAAAGGAAATCAGAAAAATATAATATGGAACAGTAAACAATTTTCATAGTAAAACATAATTTAATATGATTTTTTAAACTTATATCCTTACACACAAATATTTTTCTTTAGTTTAAATAAGTGTACAAAAACAATGAACACGAAACTGAAAAACTGTATCAATTGCATTTAAAAGACAGAGCATTTATCCAAAATATTTATTGATAGAATAATAAAAATACAAACTATGGAACAAAGAAGGGAAAAAATTAATAAATATTGACTATTAATACATATATGTAATATCTATCAAAGAATTACATGAGAAATATTTTCTAAATTCATTCTGAATTCTATTAATAGTAACCCAAATATTGAAAATATAACCAAACCAATCACAATTCAAAGATTCCTTGATTTTTATTAAAATAAAAGTAAGGAAGATTTATTTGAAAATTTCAGGAAGAAGTAGAAATGAGCATATAAAATCTGTATTTTACAACCAAGCCCCATTTTTGCACACAATTTTCTTAGATGTTATTGAAGATCCCTATTAACCAATAGGATTGCAAATGCATTTATGGATCAAAAGTTTGCATAGAAAAAAAATTCATTCAATCCTCTCCAACAGTCCTGCTGGTATGATACATGGAAGAGGCTAAGAGCCTACAGAATCCAGAAGTACAAAAACACTACAAAGACTACGGTGGCAGCAGCTGCTAGCTTTGTATAAGCAGAGCTCATATTTAGAAAATGGGCATCCTTTTTGTATTTCTCGGAGAGTAGGGAAAGGTTGCTGGCTTTGGAATCTAATTCTGAAAAATAAAACAATTTGTCAGCAAAAGAAAAAGTAATTATATAATATCTTATATACATAGAGCTGAATTTCTATGTTTATGTGCCAGAGAAATTTAATCAACAAAATATATTAATAGACTTCCTTTAAATTTTGTTGTAAATACTACAAACAAGGTTTTGTAAGATATAAATAAATAATTAATTTTTTATTGATTAGAATATGTTTACAATATGCTAAAATTCTTTCATTGCTAATGAATGTGTGTAAATGAAATGTGAAACATTCTATTCCCCCTCCTTTTTTTCAAACATTTTAAGCATGTTTCTTTTTTACCCCAGCCTACTTTCGATTTTCACTTTTTCATTTTTTTAATACTTTTATTTCCTTTTTTCTGTTGGTATATTATTGTTTCTATATCTTACCATTTTAATTATTTGATTAATGACACAACTCCAAACATTTAGCAATTTATACTTATATTTAGCAATATATACTCCTAACATTTAGCAATAAAAATTTCATAACTGAAAATTACAAAATTAAGCTTTTTAGTTTGTTTTTATAATAACAGAAATTTCTAATCGTAAAGTATCATTTTTTGTTGTTGTTTAGTATTAGCATTTTTTTTATAGTTTTTCAAATCTTTATCCAAAGGCATTTCCAACTCCTCTTTTAAAAAATATGGAGCAACAAGTCAGAAGCAAAATAAGAAATTACATCAAAAGCTTCAGAGTATATGTATGTGATACACATCTATGCATATTATATATATTCAAATGATACTTTTAATAAAATAAAGAGCATAAGTATTGGTAATTTAATAAAGCTTAGTTAATATTTAAGTATATCCTTTCATGATTGGGTATGTCCTTATTTTTTAATGAGTGCTTATTTTAGTTTACTAGCCCCACTCTTCTTTAGAACAGCACTTAATGATATTTATTATATTTATGATTTACTTTGTTAACATATAAAAATTTATATAATTTTAAAAAAAAAAAAAAAAAACACTTTGAGACAGGTAATAGCATTTCATATCAGAGCATCTTACATAAAAGATACATATTAACAGAAGAAGTCATATCAATAATACAATAGAAGGCTTATTTTTAAATAAAAATTTTAATTTAGATAAAAGCTTTCAAATGTAATTTCTTTCTTAACTAATTTATAAATTAAATATAAAAACATTTAAAATAAAAAACAACCTATTTAAAATCATTCATTATCTAGTAACATTATAAGTATTAATTATTTTTTGAAATAGTTTTTTAAAAAAATCAAAAATTTGAAATTAATTTTTGAAATAAAACAAAATAAAATTTTAATTGTAAATTCTAAATTTAATTCTTAAAAATTAAAAAGTCCCATTTTCAAATCAACATTAATTTTTAAGTGACATAAAAGAACATTTATACTAAAATTATGTAAGATAAAAGTTACAAACCAGAAAGAGCAGCGCCTCTCTGTAAGACCTCATCAATATTTTGAACCATGATTCTCTGGACATCTTGTAGCTCTGTATTCAAATGAGTGATATTACGTCGAGCACGATTATCTGAATAGGACTTTTTAGCTTTCTGCATATACGTATCTGAAAATAGAAAACCATTCTTGAATTATTAATAAAAACAATATGAACTGTTAAGGAAAACTTTGCAGAAAAAGCAAAATACAATATTAATTCATACATTCGATCTCAACAGTAATTCTTAACGAAAGTAATATAATTCTTATCCAATGTATTTATTGAGAAATAATAAAAGAAAATTTTGGAATTATTGAAAATAATAAAAAAAATTAAATCACCTCATTAATGTAAAATTTACAATCATTCCATGCTAAATCCTCCCCCCCCTCATCCATTTATAATAATTCATAGATAATCTATATATTTCTCCAATTTCTCAGTAAATACAATGACTTTCTTCCTCAAGTGCTCCCAAATCCAAATGACTGAAAGTAAATGGACTAAGAGTAATTAAGATAAATTGAACATCTAATCTTCCAATCTACATTATACCAATTCAACTGAATTTTTTACCATAGTTTTGAGTTGCCAATACTCCTACTGATTTAGTAGAGTGACGACTATGAATCACTGCTTTAATATTAGATTTAATGGTCTTCAACTGACAAAGATTAAAAAAAAAAAAAAAAAAAGAACTGTTATACAGAGAAAATCTTTATAAAAGTTCTCAACAAAAAAAAAAATATATATAAAATATGGAAAAGTGCTTAACTAAATTATGAATTTTACACCCATAACTCTTTTTAAAAAATTGATTAACCTGATGGAATATAAAATCATTAAAAAAAAGAAATCATTCCAAAAAAAAAAGGAGACATAAGAACATCTCTAATAAAGAATAGATAAAAATGTGTGTTTTGACATTTAGCAGGCCAGATTCACTTATAACATTCAATTTTTGCATATATAAACTTTAAAAAATGGAAGCAAGCACATTGGATTTTTTTTTTTTTTAATTTTGCATTCTCAATTGGAATTTTGATTAAAAACTAAGAATATCAGAAATTTTCCCACAATAAATTTCAAAACTATTATTGCAGAAAAATAAATGTTCCTTCCTTTTAAAAAAATGATTTTTATAATGGCAACTTATTAGTAGATTTATTATTATTATTTCAGCTATTTATGAAAATATTTCTTTTCTCTCAATGGATAATGCTTGAAATTGTTGCTTGAAATTCAAACTATTACCATTGTTTCATTTAATATTTAATCATGATTTTCTTCCACAAAAGCCAAAGAAGAAATCTGTTTGATGTCTATTTAGTTTAATAAACAAATTTTAAAAAAGAAAATTACAATACAACCAAATTTAGAAAATAGATGAACCAAACATTTTTGTTTTTAATAGCACTACAATGTCATAGGACTTGTTTCTAATAGACAGATCCTTGTACAGAATAAACATAATATATAAAAGAAAATTATAATAGTAAGATTTTATGGAATAGCACAAATTTAGGAGAAATATAAACATAAAATTTTATCTCAACAATTTAACTAAAAATTAAATACAACCTTATGTCCATTACCAATGAAATTAATACCAATATCCTTAGCAAGCCAGATATGACAAATAATAAAATAAATTTAATATTTGCATCACATAGCTTTCACTAATGTTGATAAAATATTATTATTACAATCTTGAATAAAATATCAAATATTACATTTATAATGAAAAAAGTGTATGCATGAAGAAATTAAGGGAATCAAAATAAATTTTAATATACAATTTAAAAATACATTTATATGACAAATAAAAGTTTAGCAGCACTTCACAATGAAATATGTTATCCATAATTAATTTTTTATATATTTTTGAATTCTTGCATGTAAATAAATATAAAGCTATTCAAATCAAAAAGTTAATAAAAAATACAAACCAAACTCAATACAACTGTAAGGCCTCATAGCAGTTGGCACCATCTTTCCATAATGTGTACTAAATTCATTTTTTAAATCTTCAAGATATGCAAAAGCTAATCGCTTAGAAAATGACTTTTCACATAAAGCCAAGTAGCAGACATTTTCATGAATTAAATAGCTAAAAAAAAATAGTTTATTGAGCATAACAAATAAATAAGATTAAAAGGTAAGCTAGAATACAGAATTATTTATAATAAATAAAACAAGCTATAACTTATATTTAAGCATCAACATAAATATTACAATTTTAATAGTAACCAATTAAAAAATAAATTTATTGGTGATAGTAATTAAACTTTAGATTTTTTTAAACAAAAATTCAGCAAATCTGAATTGACCAGTTATTCTGATTTTTCTCATGTACCTATTAATAATAAAATATCACCAATAATTAATTTTAATTAATATGAGATCAATATTAAAATCTGCAATAAAAATAGCTTTTATATTGTGGTTCCATTTTATTAATTAAATATATCATACCATATATTCTCATTGGTACTAAGTGAATAATTTTTTAAGGCCCTTCAATCACCTATAGCTGTTCAATAGATTCAAAATAAAGAAGCCAACTGAAATTCACTATTTTGATTTCATAATTGTTGTATTAAAAGCACTATTTAATTTTTATTTCCTAAAATTATGTATAGAAATTATTTTTAAACAATTAACCATATTTAGTTCCATATATTTTAACTTTGTTTACCAAAATTACTTATTCCTACTGAAATTGTCATCCACTAGATATTAAAACTTTAACTTGGCAAATCTTCAAGGCTATTTTTAGTTTAAAACTCTAGTTTACTCTTGGCCTACATATTTTTCAATCCAAATAATTTTTATTTATTTAAATTTTTGAATAAATTAAATTTTATGTCCTAATTTGCCATGTACTTTTTGAATTCAATGCCAACATGTAATAATTAATATAATTTTAATATATAATGCTGGAAAATATAGTTTTCAACTTCTTCTCTATATATATTTTATATCTCTTATAATTAAAAAAGGACCTAATACTTACTGAAAATAATAAGGTCCTGTTTCTATACTACACATAGGCAATGACTGTGAATTTAATTTACGAAGGATTGATTTTGCTTGGCTGTGATATTCATAAGTGGTCCGACCAGTCTGTAAACAAACATGCAAATTCATAAAATAAAACTTAAATTATCCATATTGTTCAATTATGACACAAGATCAGATGTAAAATAATATGCATAATGAACTCGGCAAATAATTAATAAATTAACTAAAGAAACAAAAAAATGAACCAATCCTTTTAAGCATGACTTTTAGGATTAATGATGTTACTTGTGTAAAATAAATTTATGATTATTTTATATTTAACACTTTCTTCCTAATAAAAGACTCTTCACAATAACTCATAAAGTTACAAAGGAAGGAGATGAAAATGGATGTTAGAAAATGTAATCGAATTTAGTAATTTTAGATATTTGTAAGATTAGACAAAAAAAATCATGATTTCAACTTGCCATAAAAATTGTAACAATGGTTGTTTTTAATTAATCTTAAATAATAAATTTTAGTAATAATTTTAAATAATAATAAATTAATATAACTTCCTAATCAAAATTTTTAGACCAAGATAGGGGGGGTACATTTTTTTATTTAAAAAACTTTAAAAGCCCTAGTACAGTTAAAATAATTTTATTTACTTCTTTCAAAAAGATTGTCATTTGTTTATTGCTTAAGTATGTAATGGATTGAAAAAAATGATTATACGATAAATGATTACTAGATAAGACATTATAATTAATTTCTTTCAAACATGACGTTTTCTGAAACTTCAATAAGTATTTATATTTAAGCTGGTTAAATATTGCACGGTTTAATTAAGGAAAACGGGAGATAATGGCAAATAAATACATAGGGATGATTTAATATATTTTTACAGAAAATGTCTGCAGTTGTTCTGAAACTTTGCCGTTTTTAAAACAGTGTTCCAAATAAGTATAAGTAAATGTTTTGTCGGAAACGATAGCTGATTCAATAAACTTAAAATGGGAAGATAAAATGAATCTAAAAACAAATGTACACATATTTTTTTGCTCAAGATAGTGTTTTATCACATCAGCATCTTTTTTAATGAAATACTATATAAACTATTTCTCATATGCAACGTTTCCTGATAGCAACAAGCACATAATAGCTAAACAAAAAATAAAAAAATTTAAAATGAAACAAAAAAAATTTCTATCGATTACAAAACAAACCTCTTACAAAGTATTAAAATACATATATTAATTTACCTCTTCATCATGTTGAACAGATTCTGTTAGAATTAAACCGTCGCCAATTCTCGCAATTATAGTTAAGATAATCATTTTCAGATATTTCTAATTTTCTGAAAGATCAGTATGTTTTTCTAAAAACAGTTTAAAATAAAAATTTTAAAATAGCTTTTCAGTTCCAAAGAGATTCTATTTGGCCTCTAGTCTTAGCCTAAGAAATTATGAGCATGAAAATAAAACTTATAATATTCCTTTACAATTTTTATTTCCTGGTCAGTACGGCAAAACTTTTACCATCGCCAAAACCATCCGATTTCTAATAATGTGATGACGGGAACAACACCGACAATCAATGGTCACAGTGAGGTGACTAAATTTAACTGTTAGATAAACTAAATGAAATGTAAAATATTATGTTTCTAATATTTTATCATATTACGTATATGATGCAACCGTCATTCTTCTTTCAAAAATTATTTAATTATATAAGGATATATTAAAGAAAATCAACGTGAATGTATATTAAAATCATTTTTTTTTCAAGGAGAAAACTTATCACCGGACATGCTTGGTCAATCAATAATCATATTTGGATTGAACTACTAGAAATCGTCCAATTAGATTTTTCTTTTGAGAGTCGAAATTCAATGGGAAATTTTTCCATTCTTCACAAAACCGAGGTACAAGAAACAAACAGGATGAAAAAAATTTAAACAATTTTTTTTTAAGTTTATGTTTTATTCGACATAGTAGGGGTCGTAGCTCAGATGGTAGAGCGCTCGCTTAGCTTGCGAGAGGTACCGGGATCGATACCCGACGCCTCCATGAATTATTTATTTTCAAGAAGTTTGCCTAATTTTTCAAATTCTTTTATTGAAATAAGTTGAAATTATTCCTCTTATTTTTTTATTACAAATTTACATTTTCTAACTTAAAAGGAACATGAGTCAAATTACTAATCGAAGGGGGAAGCATAAAACTAACTTTCAAAAAATAAAACATTATTTTTACATTTAAGGTAACACACGCTCACAGAAAACATGCTTTTTTATTTGTTTTTTAACAAACAATTAACCGGAATGGTAGCATTTTCACTGCATAACTTTAAAGCATATTATCACACAAAAATTATTTTTACAGCTCTTAAGAATTAATTACCCTCTCAGCGCTTTTAATTTGATTTCGGAGTAATTCTTTTCTTTAAATTCAATGCAAATTTCAAAACTACGTTTTATTTTGACAAAACTTGTTGTTTTAGTTTCTTTATTTATTCTAATGTGCAATTTGACAGTATTAAATTCGACGATTTTTTATACTTTATTGCAGTTGTTACCGGTATTTTAAAAAGCGAATTTTGAAAAATAGTACATTATAATGATAGACAAATCGAACCTAAAGAATTATCACATTATAATTTTTCAAATTAGAGCTTCGAATCTTCTTTCACTTTTTTCAATAATTTTTATTTCATTTCTTCTCTAGATATGAACAAAGTATTTTGCATCTCCATTTATATTTTACAGCTCATATCATTTTTAAAAAATTCTATATAATATTTATAAAAGCAATAATTTTTTTTAAAAAAATTACTTTTATTAGACATCATTAATTTAAAATTATAGTCACACACACACACAAAATATATAAAAAAATCTATTAATTTCTTATAGAAGTAGTTCCGTTTTTCTTCTCTTAACATAATTACAAAAACTTAATTCCAATAAATGATATACTTTACCAATTTTTGTGGAGGCTAATAAAATATTTAGAGTTATGAAACTGTTAGAGAAATTTAACTTCACTCATTTAAAATAGTTACATTTTCTATGGAATGCTTTAATTTTGTATCGAATTTCGAATTAATAAATCTTAAGAGTTAAAGACTATATTAGAAAAACAATCATATAGATAAGGAAGAGGGCAATCTATAATTGTTAATTCCCGCCACATAAACACAAAAACATTCATTTTACTTCTAAATACAAAGTTATTCATATTTTCTTATCTTTAAGTATACCTGAATACTTTATAAATCTTTTGTACAGGCTATACCTTTTCAAGCTTTACAACAAATTTATTTAAATGAAAAAAATTATATTTTTATAATGGATTAAAAAGTATGAAATAATTTCTCCTGACACTACAGATTTGTAACTTCCTATTTCTTCTTTCTATTCAGACTTCTATTCCCATACAGATTGCCTTAAAAATTTATGTAGGAATTACTGCAAGAAAATTACTTTTTTATCTGTTTGAAAAACATAGTACACAAACTTGATTATTTAAATTATTTTTTGCTTTTTAGACTGTACATGTGAAATTTCCATCGATTTCAAATTAGATAAGCTAACAGCTTGATATGAAATTACTTGTAAGTTATGAAAGCTTTTAATTAACATAAAATTTTCATCGAACAGACAAGAAAGTGAATGAACGTAGCATTGTCATTCAGTACTGAACTATGTTTAAAATTTCAAATCTTCAGCTCATCAATTAGTAATCAATTGCAAAATTTGAATTGAATAGATAGAACAAAAAGCAAATTAATTTTTTAAAAATGTAAGAAAGGAAGTGCAATCATAAAAATATTGCACATGTTTTAAAACAAATTTTTAGCAGTTACATTAACTCTATTACCTCTTTTGATACAACAGATGGCATAGCTTATTAATGTCTAGGTATATTTCCCATGATGCACTTGGGGGTTATTAATAGATGATATTCTAGTGAAAGTCGTATTTCTTTGTGTTGCTTTGTGAGATATTGAATTTAGAAAATAATTAAATAACTGTTCCTAAAACTCGTTTATTAGTTTCATTTACTTCATAATGAGATTATAAAAAGTCTCATCCCTCTATAAATTTAAATTCATGAAATATTAAAATTATGTACATTGCACATTACGAATGCAGCATTATTTCGTAAATAATTTTAGTTACCTTTTTTTCAAAGTTGCTTTAGATTGTATGGAGTAAAGAGTATATTGTACATGATGATGATGAATATCTCGTGTCTTCTTTACAACAGAAAAGGGAGGAGGTGTGCAATAGCTTCTGAGGATATGGACAACTGAGCACAGAAGTCTGACTTCTAGCTCATATGAAGATGACACACACTTCTCACATTCGCTTACATAGGCACTTTTAACAGAGGGGCACATTCTTATACTTCACAGATAGAACACAGAACAACAACCATGCCCTGACCGGGATGCCCAGATCACAAGGAAGATGCGCTTCCTCTGTGTCAGGACGCCGGCAGTATATTGTACACTAAAAACAGAAATGTTATACCATGAATGCTTCATATTCTAGAGGCAATTCTCCAGCTGGTAAGAAGAAGGTCATACAAAGTTTAGTTCCATTGTTCAAATAAGAATATTTAAATCAACTTTTGATACTTTTTCTTTAAATTTAGCTATTCTGATTTCAAAAGACAAAAATCACTTCTCTTACTCCATATTATAAATATAATTATAAAGTAAAGTTAACTATATAATTATACAGTATCGTTAGCCACACAATATTAAAACAGGTCAACAATATATATATATATATATATATATATATATATATATATATAATTATGAAGGGAATTCAGTTATTATTAAAGAGATCACCAATTTTTTATATCTAAAAAAATAGAGAACATTAACAACTATTTCAAGATTTTATTTTATTTTTAAGAAGTATTTATAAGATAATTAATATTTTAGAGAGCAAGTTTTTAATCAAATTAATGAGAAAAATGAAGTCCAAAATCAGTTACTTTTTAACAAAAATGAATCCATTTGATGAAATACGTCATTAAATGGAATGAAAAACTTTAAATTTAAGAGCAGTATTATACTACTTCTTTTGCACATCCCAGGTATGCTTTTTGTTAAAATAAATACAGAAGAAAAATGCTTGACAAAACTTATAAGTTGAACTTAACCTTTCAAATCAAATCTTTTCTTTTTCTTACTAATTTAATCACTATGTGTTATAAATGAGAACATGTTCAAGTTCACTGTAACCAGACTAACTACTATAATTGTTTATAAAAATTAAATTATTAAAGCAAAAAATCATATCTGAAATGATTATCTAATCAGATTTATAAAGACAACAATTATAATAAACTAAATGAAAGAATAGTCTCCTTTTTCATTTCCTTCCATTCGAAACTAATTAAAAAGATGAGAATGCAATCAAATTTCAAAAATATAAGAATTATTTAAATTCTTAGTAGCATTCATATTAAAGGTAAAATAATTAAAATTTTATTATTTATATTATTCATAGTAAAAAAATAGCTATATAAAATGAAAAAATAACTATAGCAATGACAAACTTCATGAGAAAAGATATTTGACAAATAAAGAATATGAACTATCATTCTGTTATAAACTTGGTAAGTTAAAATATTATTAACTTATATATTCATATTGAGAGATATACAATTTATAAAAAAGCAAAAAAGATATAGAAAAGCAACTATATCAGCAATAAAATGATAAAATGTTTATATTTCATTTTGAATATGTTTTAAGTTAATCTTATTCTTTATTTGTTTCAGATTTTGTTGGCTTCATATTGATTAAAGGGTAACTATTTCTTTTGAATTACATATTTCAAACAGACAACAATGGCTAGAGCAAGACATTTTATTATTTAATTTGTAGGAGCAACCCTATTTCCTCAAGTTAATTATTAATAATTAAAACATAAATAATTTGTCAGATTGCTATTCTGATACCATTATACACATAAGTGATTTTTTTTAATTCAAACTATTTAATCTAAAATATCTTATTTCTCACTCTATACATGGTTATAGTTCAAATAAAAAAAACATTCATCATCAATATAATACTGTTACGTTTTTAGCGTAGCGGGTTCGGATTGAATGGACTTTAGTTGAGGACAGCACAAACAAATTTATTTACAGCTATTTACAGTTATTTACAGAATAATTGATAAAGTAAAAATTTTAGATAAGTACAATCCAGCAGTCAACAGTCAATTACAGCGTAAATGCAAGTCTTACGCACGATAAAAACAAACTTCAAAACAGCTATCGTATAGCACAGCAACAGTTAATCACAGCGAGCTCAATAACACAGCGTTAACAGCAAACGCAAACACAGCTCACTAATAACAAATCCTCTAGATCAGCGAGACGCTTTTTATTTCGGAGCAAACTCTCCACTAACTAACTCACGCCGGCTACTCGTCCTTATATAGCCGAAAAGCGCGTGCACCTGAATCTCTTGAAAATTCTCAAAACAACGCGCACAATCTAGCGGCTACTAGACTATTCCTTTCGCCAAACCAATCAAACTGTTGCGAGGCTCCTCGCCAAACGTCGCCAACTTTGGCTATTTTCGTGCCGCTCGCCCGCTTGTAACATTGCCCCCTCCTCAAGGACTGCACGTCCCGGGCAGTACAGACCCCGAGCAGAAGACACTCAAAAGTAACAATACCATACACACAAAATTACAGACATAATCATTGAAAAAGAATTAACATAAAGAACACTATTTACAAATATACAGGTCATATTTACATAAATGAGGAAACCATGGTTTCAACTAAGTATTTGACAAGTCACCATAATAAGGGGCTAGCCGGTCGTAATGTACTACTCTTGGTTTTGAGTTCGGTGACTTCCTTATTCGAACCACGACGTCATTCAGTCTTTTCAGGACTGTGTAAGGGCCTTCCCAGGAAGACTGCAGCTTTGGAGAGAGTCCCTTTCGTCGAATCGGGTTCCAGAACCATACCTTGTCATATTCCTTGAATTCATGTCCGGTGGCTTTAGTGTCGTACCTGGTCTTCATCTTCTCCGCCGCTATGTTGATCCGATCTCGGGCAAACCTGTGTACGTCTTCTAAACGGGCCTGGAGGTCTTGAACATAATCCACAGGCGAAGAAGGCGTATCCGGTGGACACCCGAACAGAAGATCACAGGGCAGTCGGAGTTCCCATCCAAAGAGCATCTTGGATGGTGTGAAGCCAGTCGTTTCGTGAACCGCGCTTCTATAAGCAAGCAGGAACAAGGGTAGTTTCTGATCCCAATCTTGTTGGTTTTCCGAAACGAAAAGAGAGAGGTTATTTAGAATAGTACGATTGAACCTCTCTACCATGCCGTCTGATTGGGGATGAAGAGGTGTTGTCTGGGCTTTGTCGATTCGAAGGAGTTTGCAGAGTCCTTGACATACAGCAGAAGTAAAATTCCTCCCTTGATCGGAGTGAAGCTGAAGAGGTGTTCCAAATCTGGAAATCCAGTTCTGAAGTAAGACTTCTGCTACAGTAGTCGCCTCTTGATCAGGAATTGGATAAGCCTCTGGCCACTTCGTGAAATAATCCATGACGACTAGAATGTTTCTATTTCCACTGTCCGTCCGAGGAAGAGGTCCCAAGATGTCAAAGGCGATTCTCTCAAATGGTGCACCTACATTACACCGCTGTAACTTACCACGGCTGCGTGTTTTTGATCCTTTACGGTCATCACATGTTCTGTACCATTCTCGAACATCCTCTTTCATGTTGTTCCAATAGAAACGCTCCCGGACATTACGAGTTGTCTTCATGATTCCGAAGTGGCCACCTGCAGGACTGCTGTGTAACTCCTTCAGTACTTGATTTATCCTTGATCGGGGAAGTACAAGTTGCCACTTAACTGACTTCCCATCTTCGGACTCCTATTTTCTATACAAGATGCCATTTCTAATTTCGAGTGAATTCTAGAGAGTCCAATGACGCTTAGCTCCAGCACTGAGACCCGAAATGTCCCGCCAGTCAGGTCTTGAATTGCCTAATTCCATAAACTCTATAATCGGTTTAATGTCAAGATCATTTCTTTGTTCCTTCCGAACCTCCTCATCACTCCAGGGATCAGACTGAGGTGGAGTGGCTCCTGCGATTTGGCGCACAGTTGATGTATCAACCCCATATTTCTTTTCCGCATAGGAGCAGTTGCGACAACCCTCAGAGCAGGGTTTTCTTGACAAGGCGTCTCCATTTCCTCCTCCAGATCCCAAATGGAAAAGAGTCACGACTTCTGATGTGGAGTGCAGGAAATTATTTTTCGTCGATTACAAAATCATACTTCTTCAGAAAGTCCATACCAAGTATGAAATCATCTGTAATTTCCGCTACGTAAACGGTATGGTCGTAAGTAGCATTTCCAGATCTAATTTCAATATTCATTTTCCCTATAATTGCGATTCCCTCACCAGTGACCGTTTGGAGGGTGACGCAGGACGGTGTCCAGAGAATTTTCCTTCCGAGTTGTTCGGCAACATCTCTACGCATGATGGTCACGTTGGCTCCTGTGTCAACGACCATTCGGCAGGGAATTCCACTGACGAAGGCATTAACAAATACACCATTTTCATCACTGCCTCTTGAAGATATCTGTAAAACTCTCAAGCGGTTTTCCTGGTCGCTTCCAGAAGAGTCTTTAACCCGTTTATCGAAGCGGACTGAACAGTTCCTTCGAACATGGCCCCTTTCGCCGCATTTCCAACATTTCACAGTTCTCTGGCCATGTTTGTTGGACCTTTCACCTCTTTTCTGGATAAACTGGAAAATTGTTTTCATCATTTCGAATAGACTTTGCAGCGAAGGATCCGATGCATCTTGAACCGTAGCACCTCTAACTGAATGACGATCCCTCCTTGCAGCTTGTTGAGCGGCTTCAACTTTCATGGAATAAACCAAAGCTGCTTTTAAATCTTTCAATTCAGCCATTCGCAGGGACATTTGTATTTCTGGATCCCTCACACCATCAATGAAATACTGCAAGGCTAGAGTTTCCCGTACCTCGGCAGGACAGTCGGAGAACGCAAGATGGGAGAGCCTCTCTACATCTGCTGCAAGCTCTTGCAGGCTTTCATTTGATCGTTGTTGCCGAGTCTTTAATTGCAGATGGCTATAATCCTTGAGGCATTTTTCTCCGAAGCCAACTCCAGAGCGTTTGAAAGAGCATCAAAGTCCAGATGTTGATCTTCGGGAACAGTTCTTAAAATATCAGCAGCTTCAGCCCGTAGTGATGCAGCCAGTTGACGAGCCTTCGTGACTGGATCCCAAAAATTGGCTTCTGCGACGATGGAGAATTGAGTCGTGTAGACTTGCCAAGATGTTTTTCCGTCGTAAGTGGGCACTTTAATGCTTGATTTCGGAATAACAGGTCCATGAAATATTTCGTGCTCGAACATTCGAGGATTGGTTTTCAGATTTTATCTGTGCACTTTCCATCCTCTTCAATTTTTCCTCTACTTTCCTTTCAATTTCTTGTTCATATGCGTCAAATCTTTCGTCCACTTTTTCAAATTTCTCTTCCACTCTACGGAGTTTTTCAACATTCTGCTCACAACTCTCCTGAATATTACGAATCTTTGTATTGTTCTTAGTTACGGCGGTAAGAAGTTCGGTGATGAGGGAATAGTGGCGACCAATCAGAAGGTGTCGGCGGTGTAGGAGTAGGTGGGCAGTTGGTGACGTCACAGTAGCTGCTGATGGAGAGTCCGGTTGATGATGATGATGCAAAAGTGTATTTCCGAGAGGCTGAGTGGGTGAGGTGGTGATTGTCAGGATGCTTTGTTATTGGCTATTGGATTGGGGAGAGTGTGGGGGTATGGCTCCTTGCAAGATTTAGTTAAAAGATTATACTATTTTTTAAGGTTTAAATTAAGAAAAAAGTGAATTGAGAAGTTTAATCTATGAGGTTACTACAGTAGGATATTTCAGGGCCTACTAGATCGAGGAACAGGGTTGTAATTTGGGATATTTTTAATGGCCTCATTGTTTATTTTAGACATGTCAGTGAAGAATTTTTGTGAGAGTTTTTTAATGAAATTTAATAAAGGGGGGGGGGTAGTCCAGGGCGTGATACATGTCTCTATTTCTCATGAAAAATTGCATGTTACAAATTTTTCTAATTAAATTGTTTTGAAGTCTTTCTACTAATCACTAACTAACTCACGACGGCTACTCGTCCTTATATAGCCGAAAAGCGCGTGCACCTGAATCTCGTGAAAATTCTCAAAACAACGCGCACAATCTAGCGGCTACTAGACTATTCCTTTCGCCAAACCAATCAAACTGGTGCGAGGCTCCTCGCCAAACGTCGCCAACTTTGGCTATTTTCGTGCCGCTCGCCCGCTTGTAACAATACTCATTGATATTGCATTTAAGATGACTTTAAATCAAAATTTAGATGTAAAATCATTAAGATGATTTTTCATCAAATGAAGCTAATTAAATAATTTGAAATAAAATTGTGATAGTGATTAATGATTTAACTGCATTACTAAAATATATAGAAGCAATTACACACACACACAAAAAAAAAAAAAAAACATTGAAATCTTGGAACCTTCTGACAAATAGAAAATGAGCAGCCATCTGGATTTTGAAAAAAAGTGAGGAGAACAAAATTTTAATGGAATTTTAAAAAATTTCTTTATTAAATCATTATTACTGCATAATTTTTTTAAGTAATTTTATTGTCAAGTAATATATTTTGCTTTTTTATGTGAATTTAAATAACAATAACCGACCAATAATAATACATTTTTATTAAAAATAAAGATGTATTTAATAATGGAGAAAACATATGTTTAATAGATACTATTCAATCAATAAAGAGCATTGCTATATACAAATAGATGAGTTAAATTTTACATCAAAAAATAAAATTATGAATAGTCAAAATCAAATGCTGAAATTTGTTTAGTAACTTCAGAATTTTTTCTATTCTTTGGAAATTTGGTGCACAACTAAGGAAAGTAACAAAAATTGTTTACTGATGTTTCATGAAAATATTTAACAAAAATTACTATCCAAAATGTTTATAAGAATAGTAATAATACCCTCCCCAAAAAATTTAAACACAGAATTAAAATGTGAACATTTGTATAAAGTCTTATTTTAAATTAATAATAATACAACTATTGATGTTAATATTTCAGAACAGATTTTTTAAAAATTGACTTTTATGTATAAAGATGTTTATTTAACAAACTATACATCATATAAAGCTTTATAATCCCACACTTTTAAGGTACATACAGTATAAATCTGATGAATATTTTACAGTCTTGAGTTTCAACATCTTTGATATTCATGGAGCTGAGCTTGGAGGTGGAGGTGGTGGCATTGGAGGCATAGGTGGCCGCATTTCTCTGGGAGCTGGTGGAGGAGGGGGCATTGGTCCAGGAGGGGGAGGTGCTGGAGGCATGGGTGTTGATCTTGGAGGGAATGGTGGAGGACCTGAAAATAACCAAAAATGTAATTAAAAATCTGTCAATGATATTTAATACAAAATTTAACAATTTCAATTACTGTATCATAAAAGTTCACATAAAAAAATATAAACTGGTTGATTATTATCAACTACTTGTGAAAAAAATTAGTTCAATATGTATAAATACATATTTATTAAACTACACAAAGTATGACAATAAATAATTTTTCCAACAAATTCTGCATATGTAAATAGATTAAAATAATATTAAAAATCATGAGTTATAATTCCATCCAACCATTACGATTATGATATCTTGCAAGAATGAAGTCAACATCTCAAAAGAATAAATGTAACATTTTATAAGCAAAAATGTTTCATTACCAATTCACAAATAACTTTTATACTCTTTTAACAATCATTAATCAAAGTTCTATTTTTTCTATTTATTCTAATTTGGTATCAAAATTTTCTTTAGGTAGAAATGGTAGAAAATATAATTATTTCTTAAGGCGTGATTTAAAATTATAACTATTTATTTTTTATTCCTAATTTCAGAATAAAATTAACTTTTTAATGGCTGGTAATACAGCATTAGTCCTAGCTTTTTCAATATTTTATATCAGCTCAAAAACTATTTTAATGGATATTCGAGATTTATATTTAAAAAAAAAAAAATACCACTGAAACTTAAGCAGAATGCCTTAAAATAAATTAATGCCTTAAATTCATGCCTTTCCAGAAAATGAAGTTCCTTTCCATTAGTAGTAGAGAAATTGATTTTGGAGTAAACATTTTATGCCAATGAAGAGATTTCTACTAATCACTGAATATATTCAAAACAATTTTGGTCATCAAAAATATAATTTCCTTATTAATTATAGCAATTGAAAAAGCTGAAATGAAAATGTCTCTCTGTACATCTACAGTTTCTCTGTAAAGAATGAATTAAATACTTTTACTGATTTTGGATGTAATTAACGTAAAAAGTTTATTTACATAAATTATTTTTAACAGATTTCATATAAATTATCATAACATAGTATTTCAAAATTTAAACCTATAAAATGGCATGTAATAAAAGAAAATTAAAAATCTTCACAACTGCAACATTTTTTACTGTTATACCAGAATTTATTTTGAGCAGAACTGCTGAAATATTATTGCATTTTACAACTTTTCAGCCAATGCAAAATTAGGATATAATTGTTTTATTCTTCTCTCTCTCTATTTATATATATATATATATATATATATATATAGATAGATAGATATATTCCAGCTGCTTTGATATATTTGCTCCATATTTTTGTTTAATAAATATAATCGATATTTATTAAATAAAATTATATAATTTTTGATTTTGGTTAAATATAATCAAGGGTGAGTCTATGCAATTTTGTCTCGTGGGAAAAATTGGAAACATATACAACAGGAGAGCAATGATATTTTTCACTGTATTGAGTAACCCTTAGTAAAAATTTGTGTTTCATTCCTTAGTTTGAATTAGGTATTTACAAATGTATGTAAATACCTAAGTCAAGGAACAGAGAAAAATCTTGCTGATAAGTAATGGGTGATAAGCTTTGATCTAATGATTTCAAGTAGGATAAGATCCATGAATATAATAGATGAATACGAATTTAAAAGTTCCTCAAAGAAAAAGCTTTCTTATGTGTGTGTGTGTGTATATATATATATATATATATATATATAATGTTTTAGGTAGTTGTAAAAATGGATTGATTTTAGGCACCTTATTTAAAACAGAAATAATAAGCAAAGACATGAGTTAAGGAAAGGTTCAAGAGAATAATCAAATCCCTTGAAGAAAACATAATATTGACCTTAAATCTCTTGATATTGACCTACATTGTTCTGAAAAAAACTAAAGGGGGGATTTAGATGTAAACTATTTTACAGACAGAGCATAAATTTCAACCAAGCAGCTTTTTAATATTTATAAAATGCAGAGTCTCTCAAAATGCTAAGTTTTACAATTTGTTCAGAATACACTATCTGTGAAAAAAATGGAATGAAAAATCATAAACATTTTAAAAAAATTTAAAAGGCAGAAGAAATTTGAAAATGTTAATTTTTTCTAAACAAGGAACACTTTTTTTCTAATAAAAATAAGATTTGCATTTTAATGATACTCAGGAGAAAGCAACGCAAATGCCTCTGAAAACAGAGGACACGAATTATATTAATATTCTTGAATATATAAATCAAATGAAATAACTAACAATCTTACCATATGGTTGTCGAGGAGGGAAGAGTCCTGGAATTGGAGGTCTCATTCCGTGAAGAGGAGGAGGTGGTGGAGGAACACCTTGACTGTGAAATGGAGGCATGCCAGGTGGCATTCCTGCAAAAAATGAAAAGGGTAAATATTTTATTATGCAAATATTAAACAAATCTATTTAAAATACATACAATTTTTTAAAATCTATGTTATTATTTGTCAGTATTTTGAATAACAACAATAATTCAACTTCTAAATTGCCCAACAGCATCTCCCAATTTATTTATTTCAAATCAAATGTAGTTAATTCATGCTTATATGCATATTATCTGAAAATATTATGGATAAAATGCTTCCAAGATTTAGAAAATTTGATCTATTGAAAAAAAAAAACCCTTTCTAATGATTTATTTTAGAAACGAATCTTTCAGACTTCCATGAAAGTAGATCAAAATAATTAGCAAAGAGAACTAAAGAAAAAACATGTTTATCACACAGAAGCATTACAAACATATTTCAATTTGAAGGTAGTTAATGTACCTGTAATAAAAAGTTAATCTCATTCTTTATTTATAATGTTTTTAATATCATGTCAAAAGTAAATTACCTAAATTTATTTTCAATATTCTTAAACAATTTTTGATAAATCAGCTATATCCATCAAACTATTACATTATTTTTCATCTTTAAAGTAAAATTAAAATATCCCCAGCAATTCTTAGATTATAGTTTTGTTTGGTTTAATTAGATCAATGTCCCTTTTAAAGCAGATCTCATAATAATTTTAAACCGTGGACAATGTAATCGTAATTTGGCTCATCAAGATCATTCTTTTGGACCCTTGTAAGTTCAAAAAGACTGAAACATTTAAAAAAAAATCTACCAGCTCTAAAGTTTCATAAATGTCGGACTTGTTCTATAAGTAAAAATCAGATGTCTGTTAATACTAAGAATTATAAATGATGGAAATTAAATTCCATACCCATTGGTGGTGGAGGAGGAGGCAGAGGGGGCTGATCACTTGCTTTAGGAGGAGGTGGTGGAGCATCTGAACTTGGAGGAGGCACCGGAATTTGGGAAGTAGCAGTAGATGAAGGTGGCAATGGAGGAGGTGGCATTCCTCCAAATGATGATGCTGGTGGAGGAGGTGGCGGCATGTGAGCTGAAAAATAAGAACAATGTCAAATACCTTTACAGGCACAATATATTACAAAATATATATTTAGAAATCCCTTGATTATGCTATATTCTAGAACACACAATATAAGTTTGAGAACAGCTTTATCAAACCAAATTTAAATATACATTGTTCAACATAACATAGAATATAAAAATTTGTAAATATTTTTTTTAATCATAGTGTTTATTTTTATAGTTTCTAATCAATAATTTTAGTTCATAGAAATAATTTTCAATTTGATGGATATTAGAATCTTTTTTAAAAAATTAAACTCCAATATTAATTTTATTCTTAAAAAATTACATTACAATTGCCAACTGCAAATTATTTGTTTTTTCAAATTCTAGGAATTCTATTCTAGTGAATGTTTCTAAATTAGTTGTATTGTTTCATATCTTTTTTTCTTTTCATTTTTTTATTTTAAAGAAAAATATCAGTTGTTTTTCCAAAAAAAGAAGTAAACAAATAATGTAGCAAAAAAGCATTAAAAACTTTGCTATTCTAAGTACTTTTATAAGGAATAATATATACTGAAAACCTTACTACCCATTCAAGTCAATCTGCACATTATTGTGCAATTCAGCAAGTCTTGGAATGCAAAATGTAAATGACTGATGTAAAGGATAAGTGTATAGGACTGATGCAATACTGATAGCCAGGTACTTCCAATTAACTACTAACAGGTACTTCCAATTAACTACTAACAGGTACTTCCAATTAATATCTGAATAGCAAATAATAAATTGCTTCGGTTTCAGGCAACAAAAATGTAATCCTGTTTCAAACACTAAAAATTTACTGTGCTAAATTAAATTATGTTACATGATGTGGTAGAGCTGAAATTACTTTACTGTATATATTTTGTCTTTAATTAACTTTTTAATAAATAATTAATAAAAATAAAATTGGTCAGTTTTTTTTTACTTAATTTTGTTAAGTTTCATTAAGAAATTTTTGCTTCACAAAAATTAGTATTTAATTTATTATAATTAAAATACTAACTTCAAAATAAATGCTTTAAGTTGTTTTTGCTGGATTCTTATTTCTAAATAATTTTCAATAAATCCAAAATGTTAGAATTGAATTTTTATTTGTCAATAATTATCCTCTTTTTCAAACATTTAATTTTAAAATTTATCAACAGTAGGAAAATACTCAAAATCCCCTTTCAACACTTTGCATTTTTTCCTACATACCATAAAACAGGTATAATAATAATAATAATGTTTTTCTCAAGAAGATAAAGTTCCAAAAGGCAAATTGTACTTAATTGTAAATAAAATTAAATATCAGTAAAATTAAATAAAGCAGCAATTCAATTTATTCTCTTAAAAATTTCTACTGTATTTATAATACAGGCTGTCCTTGATCATATGAAATATACAATTCCTAATTAAATTATATCATAATATATTTAAACTTAAAAATTAAAGACATCATTAATAACAAGAGATATGATTATTTTTACAATGCTATACAAAACCGATAATTCTTACACGCTGGTGGTGGAGGTGGTGCTGATGGAGGAGGTGGAGGCATGGGTGGTCTTATCATAGGAGGTGGAGGTGGTAATGAGCTTGGAGGCAAAGGAGGTGGAGGCGGCAATGTTGTAGCTGATGCTGTAGTTACTTGATTTGGCATAGATACAGACATTGGAGGAGGAGGTGGCATTGGTGGTGGAGGGACAGAATGTGTTGGCACTGGCATGGGGCCACCAGCTGTTGGAGGCGCATCTGCAAAGAGCTGGTGAGGACGATCGGCATGTGACAAAGGATTCTGAGCAGCCAATAATCGTTCTGAAAGTAAATATATATTATAAATAAGACATATTTAGAATTTGAAATAATTTTAATAATTACAAAAAATATCTTACAATAATACATTAGATATAAACCATATAATTAAAAAAAACATCCCACATTTTGTATTAACATTAAAAATCCTTTTGAATTATATATAAAAGTAAAGACAGCAAATGCTCACAATATAATTTACAATTTGATAAAATGATTAATGTTAATGTAAACCATAAAATATATTTATAACACAAGAATATTATGTTAAATATTTAAAACAATACTGGTAGAAAAGATTGATTCACATTTGTTAAAATTACTGAGATCATATAAATCAATTACTGTTCAGTGTTTATTCTTATCACTTAATAACAATTTATATATTTCGTTACTGGGTTATTCCTAAGTTTAGAATTTTGATAAAATTACAATTAATTTTCAATTTAAAACATTTTAAACCATGGTCTATGTTAAAGAGAATCTTTAATTATAATCTAATTTCATAAATAAGTCTCACAAAAAATATTTTAAAAATTCTATAAATTTAATAATTCTATAAATTTAATAATTTTATAATCACAGGCAAGATATTCAAAAACCATAGAGAGTATTATTTTAAAAGATTACTACAATCCTTTTAAAGCTTTTAACAATTTAATATTTACAAAAAGAATAAGTAATAACATTGAAATATAATAATTTGACATAAATATCATTTATAAAAAATATTCCCAAATTAGCCTATTAAAACTCAGTTTCCAAAGGTACATTTTAAAAAATAAGTTATACTACCATTAGTATTTTTCAAAATTCAAATTTGAATGTACATTTTATGCAACATTTTTTGATATTTTAATATATTAATATAAAAGTGTGAAAAACCTTATAATTCGCAGAATTTATGACACAATATTTAGTTAAAAGGAATAAAAAATATAGAAAACTTATCAGAATAGCAATCTTTCAACCTCACCCAAGTTCCTTAACAAAAAGTATCAGCTAACAGCAACCACGTAAAACATACCATAATAGATTAATTAACTATGTTATTATACTATAGCAGTTTACATAGTCCACCTCCCCATTGTTGGTGCTGGGCAGTAGAGTCGAAAACATCGAATTAGCAGAAAATGGAGAGGGCAAGAAAACGTCGTGGCTAATCAAGGTTTCCATATTTAGCTTATTATCGGGAAATTTTGTCTCTAGCAATCAGCAATTTTTTTTTCTGAGCTTGTTGGATACATTATTTAAGAAAATAAAAAGTTGTGGTGAATGAAATAATATTGCAGTTATATGGCTGGATCAATCATTTATCACATGATTTAATTAATTATCATATGATTAAATTATTTCACCATTACTAATATGAATCAAGGTAGTTGGCATTTGTATATATAGTTTCAGACTTTATACAGATCCCCAGGGACTTAGAGAGAAGGGGGTGTAAGGGGACATTATTCCCCCCCCTTTTCAAATTGGCAATATTTGAAGGAAATCAAACACAATATTTCATTTTGCATATCGATGAAATTTGGATAAATACAAGTACATTGTTAGAAAACAGTTCATAAAATACTCAAGTACTTCTTTCCGAAAAGTAATTCGTTTTTTTTTTCTTTTTTTACGAAATATGTGTTGTAAATTTATTGAAATAATTTAATTGGAAGTAAAAGGCTGTTGCTTCTCTAATGTTTGACAGAATTAAGATAGTTTTATTGAGTGTCAGTGCAAGTACTCTAATGTTTAACACATAAATGTCATTTCTACTATCTTTAAACTATACAAATTTTGAACTGTACAGGCTTTAACTAATGCATCAAAATAAGGAAAATGGGATAAATTTTTGATTACTAAATGTCGGCTAGATAATAATACAAATAATAAGCTGCACTGATTCCATTCAAATTTCAAATACAATAAAAGGTTAATCCTGAAATTAAGAAAGAAGATCGCATACTACTTGGGAAATTTTTACTTATCATTTATTGTTATGTCATTAAAAAAAATTTCAATACTATAACCTAGAGATCTTAAAAATTACTCTGATATTTCTGGTTTTCTTAAATTTTTCAAACATTTAATTTACATATTTAGCTAATTAAATCAAATTAATTGGTAATTCGATTTTTCTCTTGATCCTTTTAAAATTATGTCAAAATATTGCCTATAGTTAGAACATATATTGGTTTTTCCATAAATAAATTAAAACTTATTCATTTCTGGATTGTTTTTATTGTTTAAATAAATCCAATTTCTGAGTCCTTAATTATCTTAACACAATAATTTAAAAAGTGCTAAATTCGCTCAAATGTTGGAAGAACGCTTTACAAATAGTTGGCGAGAACAAATCTTTAGCACTTCAAAATGTAATTTCTGCCCAATTTCAAAGCTTTTTTTTTTTCTTTCTCTTAACCTTCACATTTTCGTATTTCTGGGAATAGAAATTAATTTAGAATAGTTATAGATTTTCAAATTAAATATTAAGACCGCATACTAAAACTCACACATTCAAATCAAAAGTTAGAGAAAAAAAATTTATTTCCTTATATAATAAACTTTGATATTATTTAACAAGTTTCGTTTAGCCAGGTGAAGGTTCATGTTACTATGTAGTGGCTTTCAGAGCAAATTGATTACTTTTCAGAGATATTTTTTTGCCTTAATTTTATCAAAAAAAATTATGATTGAATATTAACAACCTGAAATACTGTGGCCTCAAAATTATCTAAGTGTCATAAGAACTGTTAATGCATAAAGTTAATTATTCTGAAAAAATTAGGATATAAATCATGCAGAAAAAAAAGCTCCACAAAGCGGATGAATGTTCAGTTTTATTGCAAAAAGTATTCAAAACATGTAACACTAATACTAATATCAAAAACTAACATCAATGCATGAGTTATGAATTGAAAATACACTCACCTCCATAAATTAAAGATTATGAAAATTCAGGAAAAGAAATAGTCAGAAGCAAAACAAATGTAACTAATTTGTAAAACCTATTTATTAAATAAAAAGTAAAGAGCGAAAAAGATGCTACATGTTTGAAATCATTAATAAAAATTGCAATTTTTTTGAGTTCGTAAATAAGGCACTTCATTTCTGGCATAAAATTCACTGACAGTTTGTCTAATAACACACAAGTCAAAATCATCCAAACTGGTTGAAGAACAAATTAACTTTCCAATGCTTTTTTGTTTCGAAGGCGACTTTACATAGCCAGTATTCGTTACTTCCCGCTTGATACGATTGATAGTTCGAGTCGAAACACCAGTCACTGCTGCAGCTCTTTTAATCGGTTGAGAAAATGGAATACTTAATTGGTTTTGAGAACATTCATTTTCAAAATATACCCAAAGACGAATGCCAACAATCATGAGGTGAACTATAACTTCCTACTGATAACCAATTTATTTGATAAAATATAATTTAACTACTGTTACATTAAAATCGATAAAAAAATTTCATAAATTATGCTATGGATGAGGGGTGGGGAGAAAAAAAGACTATTACAGTTTACAATAATGAACAATTCCAAAGAAAACTTTAAAAAGGATTCAATGTACTAAAAAGTATATATATTTCATATTAATTATTTATTAAGTGTTAATTTTCAATTTTTTTACTCACTATAACAAATATGGAATTTTTCCACAGATTCATCATAATTTGGTAGCAACAGTATACATTTTAAAATTTTAAAAACATTAATTGACTATTCATAATTTAGTTCTAAATATATTGAATCAGAATATTGGTATTAAAATCATACAAGTGCACAAAATTTTAAAATTCAGACACAACAGAAATTGAGTTAAAAACAAAAATCCTTTGCAAAAATTCTGTTTTTACAAATGTGAAGCAAATTTAATTAAATAAAAACATGCACACAAAAAAATATTACCAGCAGCAGAGCCGTGTCTTTCTCCTTTAGATTCTTTCTTGAAAGCATATGATATAGTGATAGGTCTGTTACATAAGTATTGCCCATTCATTGCTTCAATTGCAGCATCGGAAGCTTCAAAGCTGGCAAAATTGATAAATGCATAACCTTTAGAATTCCCAGTTTCAGGGTCTCTCATAATCTAAAATGTTGGAAACAGATACACATTAAACATTAGGTTTAAAATATATTATTTTATCAAATCTCACATAGAATTCAAGCATAACACTAAATTTTTGTATAGTTAAATTAAATTAAAGGAATTAAGAAATTCAGAGTTGCAGTTCACAGAGAAGATAATTATTATTTTACATTTGCTTACTAATAAATAAGTTTTTATAGCAAAATAATAAGAGTTATTTTTTAAACTACACTCAACATTTCGAAATCATGAGAATTCTTATTTTAGCAATATCTTAAAAATTAAAAATCCCAAATTATTCATATAAGTTTAGTTGAATACCATTCAGATTCTAAGTACTATTCATGTTCAAATAATTCAGAAAATAATAAAGCATTCCATTTATTTTTCTAAAATAATCCAGCTACAGATCATCCAAGAAATAGCAGCATCTACTTTGTCAAAATATCCATTATAATTTATTCAACAGTTATTATCTCAAAAAAAAAAAATAAATAAACAAAACATATTGACAATATACAAGAGTAAGACATTTTCCAGAGAAATTTAATTGTATAATAAGTGAGCCATATTTCCCATTTGAGATTTCTAAAAAAATAATGTGCATCAAAATGTCAGTTGTACCTCAAATTGAGATAAAAAAAATTCTTTATATTTATTATTATGTTGGAGAGAATAGATACTTTTTTGTAGAAAGAAACACTTTGTTGATTTAAACAATACATTATTAAACAAAGGAAGCCTGGAATAAATATTGTTCAATTTTAATAGGTTGAAAACCTCATTATAAAAATGTAATTTTTTTTCAAATGTTTCTTAGAATAACTTTTTTTTAAATGTGAACACAGAATATAATCATTTACCATAAGTATTTATAAGTTTATAAGTTTTGCAAAGGGAGAAGACACTTGCATTATTAGAAGAAAAAAAAACAGTAATAAAAGTATACCTTAGGTGTCTGCAAAATCACACCAAAAGCACTGAAAGTATCGTATAAAAGTTTTTCATCCACTTCAGGATCTAAGTTGCCAATAAATATATTGGCACCAACATCCAAATTTTTCTGATGAGCAGAAGCCTGTAAAAAACATTGGAAAAGTTCAGAATTAAAAAAAAAAAACATTTAAAATAATAAAATAAGACATAGAGCAATGGTTAAGGAAAAAAAGTTAAAATATTCCAGAGTTTGAAAAGCCCTAATATGAGTACAAATTACAGCTTATTTCATAAAAAAATATAATTTTAAATGCAAATTAATTATATTAACCATATGCAAAACTGAAATCAAATTTAGCTATTAATACTGAAGTCTACAAATCTTCTATTTTTGCTGCTATAATGTCATTTTATGGACAGTAAATTAGTTTTGTACAATTTTTACAATCAGAAAATTCTTCATTTTTATTAGAAATAAATAATTAATGTAATTATATATTAAATTTCTTTTCATGAAGCCTGTAACTTAAGGATGAATAATCTCTATATTATATATATAATTACACACACACACACACACATATATATATATATATAATGATATTTTTAAAATTAAATTGAACCCTTATCCAAAGCTTTGTTTTGATAGCCCATAATAACATCATTCAAAAATATTCTCTCATTTCCTGATCCATTCCACTTGTTCTAGTTAATTAATTCAACAGAAGCTTTGCAAAATTGCTAACTCAGTTAAAAGGCAAAAGATTCTCATGCTCCACGTGAGAGATGAAAATTGCCCAGCCAAGCACATTCCTTTAAAAAGATCCCTCCATTTCCCTTGCCTGTTTAGGCGTATTTTGAGGAAATATGCATCATTGTATAAGCACTGTTAAAAAATATTTTCCCTATAAAAATCTTATGCTATTTAAGACCAGGGATAATGTTATCCCACCCTTCTTTATGCTTTTTCTTTTCAGTTGTGCTGTGAGCTGACGCGCCTTGTCTGTCAGCTTGTAATTAATGCCTGCTTCCCATGATGGAATAAAATGAACTTAAAAATTCAATCTGTCTTCTCTATGATTTCGGCCTTGATTCTGCTTTCAAAAAATTATATATATATATATATATATATATATATATATACAGAGAGAGAGAGTGAGATAATTGTCTAAAATCAATTATTTTGTCACTGACATAAAAATTTATTTTTAAAAAGACAGAAATCCACTTCAAAACTTAAAAAAAAAAATGTACTTAAATAGTACATTAATATTTCGAAAATGGTAAAATAGAATAATCATCTCAAAACAAAAACTAAAAGAAAAATTTATGTGTTTAAGTAAAAGATTTTAAATATATATAGATAAAATACAAATCCAACTAACTTTCATAAAAATTTCACAAATAGAGAAATTTTTTTTACAAAATCATGAGGAAATAAAATGGCAATTTTAAATATATTATTTATTTTTTGTACCAACTTTCAAATACACAAGATTTGAATATCGGTTACCTTTACAGCAATAAATATGGACAAAACAGGCATTTCTAAAGGATTTACATTATTAGTCACACTTAAACAAGCAAATATATGTATACAGTGAGTTGATATCAAAAGAAAATTATAATTTTAAGATATATTCAAAAGAGATTTAAACTTCTTACAACTGAAAATAACTTTTCCTATTTGTCCCCCTTACCTTATTTACTCTAATAGGTTTTCCATATAATTTTATCATATTCATAATTTTAATAGCATAATCTGCATCATCTTCTCCTAAAAATTCTACAAATCCATATCCTTGGTGTTGTCCAGTTACACGGTCCTTTGGCATATGTACATTAACTGAAAGAGGAATTAAATCCTTTACTTATATTATAATATTGAAATAATACTGTTAAAATAAAATACGAGTAGCACACATTTTATACAGAATTAAACATTTTTCTTAAAATGATTTTTTTATGAAATTAAATAAAACTGGTCATTTTTCTGAAATGTCTGTACACACAAAGGTTTTCATGGTAAAATTGTTTTGGAATAGATTAAATAAACTGAAGTTCATCTTTCCATTATTTAAGCAATATCAAACTAATTTCTTTTGTTGGCTTGCAAGATTTTGAAATATATATATAACATAGGTTGAAGTGTTGTTCACTGTGCCCCCCTCTTCAGTTTGTCACAAATATGGCAACCCAAGACACAATCTCCTAGCGACCCTAAAGCTGTTTTGTTTACTACTTTTTACATTGATTGAGTTGTACAAGAACAAAAACTCTTTCAGGTAAAATGTGAAATAAATTTTTAAAAAAACACCAATTAGATTTTAATTTAGTTCTGTATTGTAATTAAAAGTTTTTTTTACCACTAAGACACTGCACTGTTATGTTTAATGTGAATACGAATAGAAGATATTTATTCTTTTGCAATTTTTAACCATGAAAGGCATTTTAAGAAATCATCCACAAGGGAATTCCTAGCAGTTTTCATAATTTGTTATATGCTCCAATTATTCCTTTGATTAGTTGTTATGTTTGTAATTCTGCAAGAATGGATATCTGGTGAATGGAAAGGCAAGAGGTATTTTTAATATGCAGAATGGATGGAGAGAGTGGAATTTATATTATATATATATATATATATATATATATATATATATATATATATATATAGGAAAGGATGCTTTTTTGCAAATTTTTTATCAGGAATGGTTTGATTTTTTTAAGAATGTATATTTTGTGTTGTTCCTGTTATTCACACTGTCCTTATGTCCAATGTGCTAGCAAAACTACTAAGTCCTACTCCCATTGCTAGCAAAGCGGTAGATATTTTTTGTTTGTTTTAATTAAAAATATTCTGCACATTGCCTTCTTCAGATACCAAAGACATCACATGCTTTAAATTTTACTCTCTATACAACAGATTAGTGCAGCCGGTCTGAAAAGCTTCCTTATTTCAAAATTGTCATAATAAGTACTGATAGTACTACCCAAGGTTTAAAAAAATTTCATATAAAACAATACTTATCAGTAAAGTTCAAAATTTTAATGTAGAAAATGGTAACCATAACTATTTTGCATAAGGTTTATTTATTTTGTCTGCCATCTAAGTGCAGTAAAGAGCACACTAAACTACACTTATACCTAAACATATTACAAACAATAAATACTGAATTAAAAAAAGATGGTGCTATGTTCTTTAATGTATTAATATTTCTGCAGTAATTGTAAATGTGACTTATAATCAATTTTTAGATCAGATTCTATGTCTATAAAGGCAGGTATTAGCAGATTTGCATAAACTACAGTATTGGCTAACGAATCATAAGTAACAATTCTTAGAAATTATATTTAACATAGTATCAACAAATTATTGATAAATATTTAGAATTTTAATTAGTTAAAACAAATATTTTCAAAGATTATTCAATATTATTTAAAAGATTACTATTGACTAAATATATAAATGAAATAATTATTTTAAAAAATTACATAGTATACTTTTGTTGATCAAACAAATTACTCCTTAGACATTTCCATACTTTTTTTTAAATAAATATCAAGAATGTTTGTTTTATTTTCATGTCATCATTACTCAGTTTAATATAATAAACTCTTATACATATTTTTGTAATAAGGAGCAACTCCAGTGTTTTTGTGTCAGAGCTACAAGTTTCATTTTTATTCAGTCTAGCATATAAAGATGCCATTTTAAGTGCATAATATTTGCTGAATGGGATCAATAGAAATTATATTCAGATTTGATGTAAGACTCATGTCTTTCATTAGTCTAGTTGAATAAGCACTGAATCAGAACAGAGGCATGACTATTAAACTGTAGATAGGATACTCTATGACTACAATACATTACATCCTTTATCATCTATGGGATTACATAATGACTATTGAAATTAAATAGAAACTATGGAGATACAAATATATAGAGAGAGGAAAACATGGTAAATGACATAATTTAGTAAAAGGAAACATGCAAAAAAACAAAAAATACTTCCAAACATTCACTTGTGGGTTAAGATGGGGAAAAGATGAAATTTTGCTCAAAAAGTATCCTTTGCTGAGCCATGCATTAATCAAAATTATGCTATTATATATATATATATATATATATATACTAGCGGACCCGACAGACATTGTCCGAAAATTTCAAACCTTCTTAAATAAGTTATAACAATCTGGTTCGTTTTGATGAAAAATTGTATTAAAATGCTATTACGATACCTGACGTCATCAGGTGTACAGTTCCCATAATTAAACCTATCGATTGCTTGTGAGTATGCGTATACTATGAGCTAAGTTGAATAAAGAAACTTAAACTGAACTGAAACTAAAATTTAACTGTTTCTATTCAACTTTGTTGGATAGAAACTTAAACTTGTTTTAATTAAAGGGTAAAAAAAGATGAAATTCAACCTATTGTTCTTAAATTATATTTTTTTTAAAGTACAAAAAATAAATTTATCGTAATGCCATTTCATGCACGATATTTTTGGTTAATCCTTGTGGGGTATAAAAAAACAAATTCGATGGTTTTCCAACCCTCAAATGCGCAACATATAATTGGCTGTGTGAAAAGCAAAGATTTTCTAAATCTAAGCTACAAATTGTCATCGTTTGACCTTGTGACTTATTAATAGTCATAGCAAATGTTAAGCGAATTGGAAATTGCAAACGTTTGAATGGGATAGGTGAGTTTGAAGGAATCATTGGGATCCGTGTTAAAAGTACAACTTCATCTTGAAATTTGCCGTTCAAAATCGTAGCCTCAAGAATATTTCTCATGATTTTTTTAATGACTAATCGCGTGCCATTACATAATTTTGGTGCATTCAAATTTCGAAGCAAAATGATAAGTGAGCCAATCTTCAATCTCATGTTATGTGTTAAAGTTTTACAAATTACCTCTTCATTGAAAAGATATAAATTAAAACATGTTTGTTTTAAAGCTTATTAATTGGGTTAATAATGTATTCGTTATAAATGCATGTTATCATGAAATAGCAGGGTCGAAAGAAATCAACTTGAAGGCTTAGGCAAGGATAATCCTAATGCTCCTTTCTTATACTTTGATTGGTGCCAAATGTTTGACAGTTAGAGGGAGTTTGTTTTAAATTTTTAAGCAAATGCGTGAATTTTCTACACCAGTTTGGGTAACAAAAATTGGCTATAAATTTTTAATTCCTTTGTTTGTTTTATTTTAATTCAAAAGTACTTCAAAATGAATGCGAAAAAAATCGATTAATTAACAATGTTTAGTTTTAAATGCATCAAACACTAAAAAAAATAATAATTGTTTAAAACATATTCTTTCAGGTATTAAAAAAATCGATGAAATTGGCAATATCTTTATTTTGATATTTGATGTATATTTAAACTGTAAGCTATCGTTTGGGAAAAAATTATTATGATATATTAATTCGTTTGCTCAATATCAGCATTTTCTAATTGTTATTAGGATGCCACACCCACTTGTTGCCATTTGGACAGCTGCAGTAAAAACAGTTTCGTTTTCCTCCAAACACTGCTAGTGAGCATTATGTGTAATTCTGATTTTAAGGTGTTGTTTTTGCTTTGGCAGATGTTAAAAACTTCTACCTTTTCTTTCTTTTGTTGTTTGTTTTGGTTTGTTCATTCATTCGTCATACATTTCATATTCGAATGGCTTGTTTCAGTTCCTTTGAAATTAGATACAAAAACCGTTCTATTCAGGGTTAAAATTGAAAATTACTTTTAATTACCTTTTTTTTTTCTAAATTTTGTTTTAAACATTTTTTTATCAGTTTTCATTACCGAAAGCCTGAAGGACGTCCAAATAAAAGCAGAGAAAGTCTGAAAATGTTAAGATATGATGGACAAAGAAATAGTTTGATTCATAACCAAGCAATTCTAATGGCATTTTGGAAGCTTCTACCAACTGCAATAAACCTGAAATAGTGAATTCATCATCTTAAAATAGTATATAATAGTTACATTGTTCTGTGCAATCACTTTAAGAATATTCTTCAAAAAAGAATACTAGTCATGAATGTCAGAAAAAATTTCTTCAAATCCTTCAAGCAAGTTTTTTTTTGTTGTTATTGTTGTTTTTCATCAAAAATGTGTCTATTATGTGCTAAATATGGCAAAGAATTTTGTTCTGTATTTACTGGTGAAAGGGAACTTACATTTAAAAAAAACCTTTGAAGTGAACAACAAAGTTGTAGCAGCTTTCTTGTCTCCATGAAGAAAATATATCAAAATTTGATTGCTGCTTTATTACAATTCAGCAAAATATTGTTCGTTATATAAAATAAATTGTATCTTATAAGCATGTATCATATTCTTTTCATATAATAACAATGAAATGAAAAAAAAATTCAAAAAAATCAGCAGATATCAAATTAGAAGAAAAACATGAGCTCATAATTTAAGAAACAGGTGTATTTTGATTTGCTTCAAATTTTTTATTATATTTGTTTATGGCTGCACATATAGTTTAAAAATGTTATATGAATATAAATTAATCTTTGTGGCTAATAAAATGTTATTAAGCAAGTCTAATTTTTTTTGATGATGATGGTGAAAAAAAGGAGTTGGTTTGGTTTCACCAATAGTATTTCCTTTATATTCTTTGAGACAAAAATATTTTAAATTTATAGATGTATATATTTCATAAAATAAACAATTCTTTCAATAAAAATGATTATTTAACAAATTTAAGCTATTTCAATTATGTTTCTGTTCTTTAAATGTATATTTAAATGTATTTTTAGCTTTTTCTCAAAATGAAATTTTGTGATGCTCTTCAAAATTTCACATACTCTATGCATTCTACTTTTAGTTATAACTCTGAAACTTTTATCTTATGCTTTATGAACATACAATAATATAATTTGCATTTATAGATGAATTATGTAACCTATATTTTTTTATTGAAAACCTCAAGTAATATTGCATTGATTTTTTTAAAATTTTTCAAAAAAAAGTCAATAATATCAAGTTTTAAAGGGAAAATCATATTTTGAATAAATTCAAGCATGCAAAATATCATGAAAATTTCAAAACAATACAATATTTGTGTCTATTAATTAAGATTTATAAATTGACCATTGGGTCTGGATTTGAATGAATACTCTGCGTGAATTAAACAATTTTGCTTCCATAAAGTTGATTTATAGAATTAATAATATAGATACTATGCAATAGAAAACTTTATTTTGCATTTACTTTTTTAGAAAATATATTTATTTATTTCATTTCAAAGAATCATGTGCTGAAAATTACATTTTTCTGGATTTAATTTGCAGCAAAAATTTTAAAAGAATATAAACAGAATCTCGAAAGCATGTTAAGCCGAACATTGTTAGCATGGGGGGGGGGAACGGAAGCCTTATTCATTTGGTGATTACTTATGACAATTTAAAACATCTTTTTTTTAAAGATGTACTTTAAAAATATAAAATAAATTTAAATTTATATGCATGTATCATATTGGCATCATATAATAACAATGATATTAAAAAAATTCAAAAAATCAGCAGATGTCAAATAAGAAGGAAAACATGAGGACATAATTTATGAAACAGGTGTATTTAGATTTGCTTCAAATTGTTTATTATATTTGTTTATGGCTGCATAGATAGTTTAAAAGTGTTATATGAATCTAAATTAATCTTTGTGGTTAATGAAATGTTATTAAAAAGTCAATTTTTAATTGAACCTTTTTTTTTTTTTATGAAAAAAAGGAGTTGGTTTGGTTTCACAAATAGTATTTCCTTTATATTCTTTGAGAACTCTTACAAAAATATTTTAAATTTATAGATGTATATATTTCATAAAATAAACAGTTATTTTAATAAATATGAATATTTAACAAATTTAATTTATTTCAATTATGTTTTTGGTCTGTAAATGTACATTTGAATGTATTTTTAGCTTTTCCTCAAAATGAAATTTTGTGATGCCCTTCAAAATTTCAAATACTCTATGCATTCTACTTTTAGTTGCAACTCTGAAACTTTATGTATTTACATTTTTTTTACTGAAGACCGCTGCCCTCAAGGCTCAGCTCCCGTATACGGCCTCCGCCAAATTGGCGATAAAGGGAAAATCATATTTTGGAATTAATTCAAGCATGCAAAATATGAAAATTTCAAAGCAATATTTGTGCCTATTAATAAAGATTTACAAATTGGTCGTTTGGTCCGGATTTGAATGAATACTCTGCATGAATTAAACAATTTTGCTTTCATGAAGTTGATTTATAAAATTAATAATAAGATACTGTGAAATTGAAAACTATATTTTGCGTTTAAGGTGATTAGTAGTTTAACCCCCTTCTTCGCCAAATTGGCGATAATTTGCCAACGATTGCAACTTTATGGTTTTCCTCTTAAACTTCGATCGCACCTGCGCTTACTTTTTTAGAAAATATATTTATTTATTTCATTTCAAAGAATCTTTTGCTCAAAATTACATTTTTCTAAATTTAATTTGCGGCAAAAATTTTAAAAGAATATAAACAGAATCTTGAAAACATGTTAAGCAGAACATTGTTAGCATGGGAAAAAAACCCGAAGACGTATTCATTTGGCAATTACTTATTACTACGACTTAAAATAACTTTAAAAAAAGATGTACTTGAAAATATATAACTAACAGAAATACAGTTTAATTATAAAAGAAACATAACTAACCTTTTAACAGCGTGTATCCGAAGTAAAACAAAACAGCGAACCAATAGTTTTGTCTCCGTTTAAATAAAGTGCTCAACAAAATGCGCATGCGTTAAATTTCAACAACAGAAAATGTATTTTTTTTCCTACATGAGTTGGACAAATTAGAAATTTTTAATTTCCTTTTTTCTGTTTTATTTTAATTTAAAAGTACATCAGAATGAACCTTACAGGCCGATTAATTAACGATGCTTAATTTTAAATGCAATAAATGCGATGCAAATAAAAAAAATCGTTTGAAATAATCGATCGGAAACATGTTAAGCCTAACCTCATCGCTGTTAGAAAAAAACTCCTAAAACCTTACTGATTTCGCGATGGGGGAAGGAAGTTATTTTGGCGGGAAAGTTAGTTTTTAATTAATAATCAATCTTTTACAATTAGTAGTGGACTGGATTGTGAATCTAAACCATTCTCGAATCCACTTGAACACACACAAAAAATTACATCAAAATCGGACCATTCGTTTAGGAGGAGTTCAGTCACATACACACGCACAGAAGAATTATATATATATATA
>JAOUZG010003783.1:60844-74187 GCA_026289955.1 Argiope argentata
TATATATATATATATATATATATATATATATATATATATATATATAACATTTATGCTTTTTAATTCCATTTAAATTCCAACTAAAAATAATTAATTGTACTTAAAAAAAGCTAATATATATAATAGACATTTACTGTCAAAATTATTAGAAATCATTCAAAATAAAATTTAAAATAGTAACCAATTGCTGACAGACTTTTTATTGCAATTCTATCATATTATTTTCAATTAATATTGAAGTCAGAGTTACAAAAATGATGTACTGCTTACCCACTGGGCCTGCTTGGACAAACAGTTCCCAAAGGATTGTTTCACTGACTTTTTCATCCAGACCACCAACATAAATTGTTGCATCTAAAATACAAAAAGGTTAATTTAATTGCAAATTAAATTTTTAACCAAATATGAAAAAAAATATTTTAATAAAAAAAATTATACTAAACAGAAATTTATTTCCGTTAAACTATAAACTTCTTAATTTTTTATGTTAGTAGACTAATTTTTTATTATTTATTTATTTATTTATTGCAGCTTTATATATAGAATTAATTTTTCTGTTTGAGCCAAGCACCAATGTGGCATAATTAATGTAATTTCCTGTTTAATTTTCTAATTTATTTATTTATTTTTACTTTTTATTTTTATAAAACAAAAATGAAATGGCTTAAAAATATATTGTATGTAAAATTTAAAGGCTATTTTCTGGTTTATATTTTTATTTAAAAAAACTGAACAAAACAACTCATATCTAACCTTTAAATACATTACTAATAAATGGTACATTACTAATAAATGACTTTATATAGTATAATATATATTAATACTACTAATTAAAATTCAGTAGAAGTTTGAAACTTGCTAATCCACCCACTAATAATTATACAAGTATACAGTTATTTAATAATTTTGGCAGAAAATAAATACAGAAGGAAATATTAATACATCCCTTACTAAATTTTATAAATTTAAATCAGCATGTTTTTAAGTTATCACCTCTTGGAAAATTACAGGCTGATAGACAATTAATCCCTAAACGAATTTGGTTAAAAATTTGATAATTATCTACACTTTTGATGTTAAATCTGTGTACTCAATTTTATCCACCTAGCTATCTTTATTGTGCAGTTATGCATTGACTTATGCTCAGACAGTCAGACCAATTAATTTTCTTTGAATGGCTTTTGCCCAAAATTTGATTAAAGCCTCAAAATTTGGTCTCAAGCTCATACAACTTTCATCCAATTAGCTCAAAATATTTTAGTTATTGTATTCACAGACTGTCATAATTCCAAAAGTGTATTTTTCAGACTCAGGGAGATTCAACACATGGAGAACAGTGAAAATTTTGATGATTATAATACTTTTTCTTAATCTAAACAGAAGAAAATAGGTACGAAAATAGTTAAGGTTTTTTTATCATGTTTTTAATATTCTCCATTAATTAATTTTCCTAATGAATGATGGAAAATACATAAACAAAGAATATCAAAATTTCTTAAAATAACATTGTATACAAGTTTAAATTATTTCTAAGTCCTAGGTTATTGCGAAAAATTATTTATAGCACTTGATAAAAAAAAAACCTTTTGAAGAATCAAGCCAATACTTTTAGGAGGAAAAAATATTTTATTCTTGGAAAATCCTTAAAAGTTTTATTTAAAGTTTCAGAAGTGAAATAGAATGCTTTTATTTATCCAGCATTTCGTTTCTTTGTACTTTCACGCGTGCACTTTTCATTAAACAAAATCTGAGAAAATAATTTCCAAAGTAAATAATAAACAAAAAATGACCGAATATTAATTTTATAAGATTTTAATAATTATGGATGCCTATGCCGGTGACCATAAAATCCACAATCTTTCAAATAAAAGAGACAAAGTATAACAAAATGTAGAAACATAAGAAAATGCTGTTCATTCAACCTATATGTTATGACGAAACTCAAATTAAAGTTTCAATGTAATAAAGCATACCTTGATTTCTCTCTGCGATAGGTCCAGCAGCCATTTTTACATAACAATAACAAACCGGCTAAATGAAATTGAGCGTTAAATCTCGCAATGCACTTCACCAATCATGATGCTTATAGGCTAAAGCACAACTATCCGTTAAAGAATCAGCAGCTCCTCTAATTAGATGCCATGTACTTATTATTCTTGCTTATTTTTGTCAGTTTGGAAACCAATTGGTATTATCATCAAAAATTATTTGAACTCCAATCTCATTGACCAATTGTAATTTTATTCATTTTTTACAATTTTATAATGCAATATAAAATAGATTTTCCTTTCTTTTATTTGCTATAACCCATTACAGAATCTTGTTAAAAAGACTCAAAAACAAACAAATTTGTTGTAAGCCATCAACATCCATCATTCATACGATTCATAATAAAAAATAAATTTCTCAAACAAACAGGAAGATGTAAAGATGTAAAGATGTCAATTTCTAAGTATTTGGAGAAACAGCGAAGTTCAAAGATGTAGAAAGGATAAATTCCGCATGACAAATCTTTCAAATAATTGGTTTGTAGACTACTACGCAATCTGATTTCTTATTGCATCAGTGAATCATATTGTATATAGGTTTATCACGAGAAAAATGTGTTTAAAAAAACAAGCCTTCTGTATTTCACGATGCAAAAGTTTGTAAAGGAGCTTCGAGCTCTAGTGTTACTTTCCTGATCATCTGGCAAAATTTCAGTACCGCATTGTAATCTCTAAAATAAACTTTGCGGGACTCAAAATCGGATATTTATCTAACTATACTTATTTGTTATATTTTGATTTTAAAACATGAAATAGATAAATAAAAATGTTCCATTTTTGCTCCCCAGAAAATGTTATTCGAGATATCTTCTTCCCTCCATCATTAAATTAGGGCTGGTAATTCAAAAGATCGATTTTAAAGCATTCGAACCCCTTTTTAAATTCTAGTAAAAGCACTTTCAGATATCTTATATAAAGTTCTAATGACAATTCTACAAAGTTGACTTGAACTGTGTAAAAAATTGCGTTCTAGATAATACATAAATTTTTAATTATACTAACGTCGCATTTCAAAGCAACAATAGGGCTGTTTTAAAGCGGACCTCGTACTTTTGAACCGTGGTTGTAAAACATGCAGTAAAGTGAGCAATAAAATTCTATTGCTCTTGTCATGTGATGCAGAAGTAAGCACGTGGCCAAAATAACGAATGAAGGAGTATAAGATCTCTGATGAGGACAAACATGCTTTTAGTATATACTACAAAACACGTGCCAGTTGCTGGATGAAATATGGCGCGTGCAAGAACAGAATTTTATATAAAAGCAAAATCCGCTATAAGGACTTTTCATTATTCTAGGATTTCCACAGAAGAGGACGGAAGTATAATCTACTGTCTTCCCCATAACGATTCTCGGTGTAGTATGTATTTATTATTCACTTTTATTTTTCGTCGAAAAAAAAGTGTCTGGTTCAATTAGTGTTTTTTTCAACAATTGAAAAAATTAATTGGTCATGGGTTGCAGCTATATTTCTTTTTTAGATTCATTAGCAGTCGATTATCCAGCCACTATCTTTAACAGTAGCTCTATGTCTGATATTATAACAATTATAATTTGAAAAATAAGTTCATTTTGCAATTCTGATATCACTAACGAATTTCAAAGTAACTTATTTTTTTCTATTTAAAAGCAAAAATCAATATTAAAAACTCTAAGCCATTAAAAATATTGTGAACCTTTTGATAAATTTCAAGTTATGGAGCCATATTATTTTTGCCTATGCATTTTGTATTTGTTTTAAAATCAGTAGCCGTTACAATATCATTTATTTTCTGTCAAAGAATGTAAAAGCAATCTTGCATTTCGAAGAAAAATCCTGTTACAAAAGACTTCTTAAAATTCATGAATCGGAATTCTGCGTATTTTTCCCACTTCAATCTAAAACTGAAATTTAAGAATGTTAAAGTTTGAAACGCAAGAAAATCTTGCAAACATTTTTTACACCAGCAAATCTATGCCTTTTTATTTTAAAGTGCATTTTATAAAAGGAAATGCTTAGACGAGATTCAAGGATTAATTTTATCAGTAAAATTGTAGTTTTGAATCGGTTTTTTTCATTAAATTAATCATCACAATAGCTGGCAATTCTTGAGGTGCAACAAAGTATAGGGATTAATTATAGCTTGTGACCTAAATACCAACAACTGTGACTTTGTATCGAATATTTTATCAAATCAGTTGATGAAAAATAAATATTGTTTTAAAATGCATACACAATTCCTTTCGCCACACCACGAGTCTGAATTCAGAAAGTGTCTTATTCAAACAGGATTCGGGAAATTTCCTCAAAGAATGTCTACTTATTTTTTTTTGTGAACTTTTAAAAAAATTCAGTTTAAATAAATACTTGTACTCAAATGATAGACACCTCAGTTTAAAATTAAATTTTTATTTAAATATGTCGCAATTAAATTTTTTGTACCTTTAACTTTACTTCTATGCCTGTAATTAATGTAAATTTTCAGTTGGTTCCTGTAGGCAAGAATAGTAAACGAAAATAAGATGGTTGTTTTCTCCACCCCTGTGTTTACTCCAGTTGGACCAACAGTGTTTCATAATAATAGATATTTACCTCTGTGCTCGGTCGTAACGACGCCAGCGCTGTTGGCTGTGCCGATTGTCAAGCGGACTTGGTAAGCCAAATTTTATTTTACTCAGAATTGGCATTTTACGATTCTAAGAATTTCATGATAGAATATTGTACCATTTGAATTCTTTAGTTATCGATTTAGGAAAAGAAAATTGTTTCTGGAGAAATTAACTTTTAAGTGAAATTTAAATTTTGGAACATGTTTCATACCCCGTACTCTGTGAATAAATTTGTTGATCCGTTCTTAAGCTTAATAAGCTTTAAATATGGTTTTCAATAAATTTTTAATTCTAATTACAAATAATTTTGTGATTACATGTCTGTTTGTAGCAGCCGCAGATGAAAGCGTATCTCTCAATAGAGATACGCCTAGGCTTACTTCAATCTTTCTAGCACTTCAATAAGCAAGAAATAAGAATTAAAAAAATCTGTTCCTGAAATCTCTGCACGCTATTACTAGCTCGCCCTGTGGTCAATTCATTTGTTTACTCTCTTGTTCGAATTAATTAGAATAAATGTGCTTTTCTAGTTGGTATGCGATTACCAGTGATATCCCAAATCACCTCAAACCTGTTATATCTGCCTAAATGTAGTGACGAATCAACATTAACTGCAATTTACTTGACTGATTTTAGAGTATTAGTAGTTCAGTTGTTAGCTTTTCAGTGTGGCGTATGGGAATTATAATTTCATATTCTTGCATGTTCAAAGGCGGGTATTACTGAGAAAAAGCCTCCTAAAATCGGTATTAATACACTTCTGTGTCTGTGAACAATATGGCTCCAGCAGTTGGTGTGGGAACATGAATTGCAAGAACGTTTCGAGATTCCGGATCATCATTTCCAAGAGGAAAAAAACGTGAGCGTAAACGAAAAACTGATAAAATTCTCGTGAGAAATGGCAAAATACAGAATAAGCACAGTTTTTCGAAAGGATTTATTATATTATAGGTTTAAACAGTATTTTAACTGTTAAGAAAAGGCTTCCGAGAGGCGGCCGTAAGGCAACAAGACGGGGAAAACTATTTTAAACTCGGAAAAGGAGGGGAAAACGTTTAGCATGGGCCAAAAGGTACGATCATTGATTGTTAATGACAGGTAGGTGATTTTCATTGAAACATTTATTTGTACCGGGGTATAAGAGGTGTAATTAGGCTAAAAAATGAAACTTTGTGAACAGATAATATCCAACAGAATGTAAAACGCCCTTCTAAATGAATATTTTGAATTGCACGACAACAGAACAAATGATAAATGTTATGCAAGTGTGGTTCCACAATAATGCAGCCATTAACAGGATGCTATTCTAGTGGCGTCAATGCAAAGAAGTGTCAAAAAAGGTAATTTCTGCTAAAATGGAACGTACATCGTACCAATATAGATTTCAGTCTATCAAAGGTATGCAAGGATTAAAGGTTAATGCATTGGAAAGTCGTTCTTTTTCTCATTTGTCTCACTTAATTCGAACACTATAGTATTTCAAATTCAGTTCATTCACCATATTCAAATTTTTTCTCAATGTTGATATATGATGAAATTAGATGGCAGATATTATTGTATTGTATTACTTCTGAATGTGAAGTTTGAAAATTTTAACTTTTTAGCAATGTCTCTCTCGTGTGGCAGTTAATCTTCATGAAACTGTTCTCCAGTTTTGCACCCCATTCTTGGAGACTTGTTGCTGTACCTTCGAAGCCTTCTGGACGTTGGCATACGTTTGTGGATTCGGCAAAAGTTCGTTTTGCTTGTGAGGTAAATAGTTGAACATTGTATTTAATTTACTAAATGTGACTCTCTAATTTTGTAACTGGCAATTAATCCAACACTTGATATTTCTAAGTTAATTAAATACGTTGTATACGTTTAAATTTTTAAAACTCTATAAATGATATCCACTTAATTAGGAAACTTTTCTCGTACTTGCTCCTTGGAATGAATTTTAAATTTGAACGCATTAAAACATTTTAGCCTCTACATGGGAACACATATTATTGCAATTTCTTTTGGGGCACCTTTGTCAATTTAACTTTATCGCAGAATTTAATAATATCCTGTTCGAGTTCTAAAAGTTGTAAGTAGTGCCCGATCATCAAATTTGGCTGGAGAAGCAACTGAAAATCACACACGCAACGCAGTGGGTTCTACAATATAAAAAAAAAAATCCCAAACCAATACGAAAATACCCTTGGAGGTAAGTTATTTATGGGAAAAGTAATTTAAATCTCCTTACACACAAAAATTACTTTTATTAGGATTTACGTATATCAGACCTTAGTATCCTTAGGTCTCTGTCAAAATGTGTGTTTGATTTGTTGTGATTATGCATTACAGATGAAGAAACAGTGAGTTGTGTCTTGATGGCATGTGAAACACGGTCATATTTGCATTCCTGCTGGACATGCATGTTTAAGAGATTGAGAAGCGTTTTTTCGCTTACCGAAATTTTGGTAAAATATCGAAGAAATCCTGTTTCTTTTGGCTTGAACGAGGTGTATACCAGTCTTCAATCTCATGGGAAATGATGCATGTACCTTTGGAGTGGAAAGATTTTACCTGTATCTTTCTTATCGAATGGTTTTGGACTAGATCAAAAATTAGTTACGCCCATTGACTTGCATATGAAGATATCCTTTTATTAAGCACACCTTGTTTTTGGGGTTTACTTATCAATTGGGTTTTAGTTTACTATGCTTTTTTATATTGAATTTTTCGATTTGGGGAATTCATAGATAATTGAATCGGATTGTCTTACTAGAATTATCCAGGCTTATTTTTCCATGTTTACACTTTCTTTAGAATCTCCTAGCAGTGAAACTTTTCACAGAGGAAAATTATTAAACTTAATATTTCCCACTAAACACCATTGAGTTTTTACCATGCGAGAACATGTTTTTGTTAGGGTTTTTAAAAATAAGTTAATAAACGGACAATTGAAGCTCGAAATCGCTTAGGTACTGAACAAAGCATAAATGGTATTATTCAACTTTTAATGTCATATTTTTTCTACCTGCTTTTATTATGTAAAGACATGTTTCCGCTAGGGGTTTTTAAATACTAAGGCAACGAATAATTGAATTGATCTCGTAAGCAACGAGAATATATGGTCATATTATTTTAAGCGCCTTTATTTTTTACCAGCATTACAATATGTATGTTTCTTTGGCAGCAGATGCGTTTTTAAAAGGCTGACTTAGAACTATAAAATCATAGCTGTTATTTCATCTCAAAATCAGGCGAGCTCCAAAACTTTATTGCCAGCTAGAAAAATTGAAATTAAAAGTTTAAAAAGACTATCATTACATAAAGAGAGATAGACTGATAGAGAAGTCAGAGGATTGGTTAATGATTTAAGATAAATTACTTAAAAAATAGAAGTGATCTCGCATAATAACTTGAAATATGCGATTGTAGATATCATTTTTTTAATTTTATTATTTTAGAATGCTTTGATTCTTTCAGGCTTGTGGTCATGGCTGGACTTCTATGAAAGGCAGGGTTACATTCTGGTGTGCCTTCTCAAACAACACAGGAGTTGTGGCTTATCGTCTGTATGGACAGCAGTGCGATAACTGCCAGGGCGAAAGCTACGAGCCTGCTATGTGGTATCCTGAAGAAATAGAAAAGGTAACTTGAACAATTATTTAATTTATTAGATGGAAAAATAAACATCTTGTACGTTTATCTTTTGCATAATTATTAGTTTCGCATAATTTCGTACAATCTCTATTTACATAACATTTTCTAAACTCCTTTTTAACTTAAGGTAATGAATTCAAATTTGTACCTTAGAATTCAACTTTTTTAGGTACTTCGAATAGATCAAGCGCTTAATTTTAGATAAATTTTAGGACTGAGTACTTAATATATAAAATTGGGTTTACTTTTTGCAGAACTTTTATACTCCTATTGTCTAAAGTCGGTTCCTATTCTTATCTTAAAGCCAAGCTGGTATTTTATAACTGCACTGAATACATTCCGAATCAGGTGGCAATAGAAAATTTTAAGTATTTTCATTAATGAGAAAATAACAAACAATACAAAGTTTTTAAAGTCAATTTCTACTTAAGGTAAAATAAATTTTTTTGTTGACTTTTTAAAAAAATATTTACAATTTAAATTTATCAAAAAATGATTGAATTTCGCAAGACCTGAATTTACCTTCACCTTCACTTGAAAAATATTGAAATCCTTGCATTTTAACGATTGAGCTACTGCCTGTCGATTTCAATTGCCATTACAAACTGCTAAAAACTCTAAAGTATTAAAAATTAATGAATGAATGAATATTTGAAAAGCCTGTCAAATTCATCCACTACGAGTTTTAAAACATTGTACTTGAACTCGTGTGGATGAGTAGAAGGTATTTTATTAACGATTGAAAATTTGGGTAAGATGTATACATAGGGAGAGTGGGAACTAACATTAGGAATTTAAAAAGCAGAATGTTTATGAATGTGCCGAGTTTGAATCGACGTTTGGGTCGTTTCGGAGTTCCCAAAAAATAGTACGTCTTTCAATGTAATCGAGATATTCAAAAATGGAAGTTTCCCCTAAGATACCGTTTAATATCGAATCTTCATCCCAAAACTGCCGATTTCTGTCAAGCGTTTCGTACAATTTGCCAACAAGAAGTCTTTGTAAGGATGTCTGTAATGGAACTTGTGTACGATTTAAAATTTTTAAAAGTATATTTTGAAATGACTTGTAACTAATAATGAACTTAAACTTTAAGTTTCATTTATGGTTTATATTTAAACTTGATCTGTTATTGTTCGATTATAATTTAAATGCATAGGTAAATGAAATTCAGTATTTACATTTACACCATATGTAGCCAACAGTATCAAATCACGAATCCAGTCATTCAGTCAAGGACTATGTTCCAAAAGGAGTTTTTACTACTGGCTTAACAGAGTCGCTCCTGAACAGGGCCTGACTAAGGCAGGGGGGTACGGGGCATTTGGCCCGGGGCCCCATATAAATGGGAGACCCGAAATAGAATAGAATAGAAATTTTATTTTACGCTTCCTTTAATGAATGTTCTTCATAACTAAAGTAGTGAGGCAGAGTAAGCCCCCAAAGAAGTTTCTGCCCCTGGCCCCAACTAGGCAAAGTCGGTCCGTGCTCCTGAATTAAAGTCCCGGAAGACTTGAATAGAGAAATTGCACTTTCTAAAAACCTTCAGTTATCTGAAATTTTCAGTTTTTTTATAGAATTTTTTTCGAATTTATTTTAATCGAATCATTCTTGAAATATTTGATTTATGAATCCCAGTGTAAATAAATGTTCGTACTTAATATTTTATTGAAATTTTTGAACTCAAATATTTTTCTGAAGCACTTTTATGAAGATGCTAAAATTTGCATTGCCAGAAAAATGGATTAAACTCTTGTATATGAAAGTTAATCTTATTTTTGTGTATTTACATATAAAAGCACAATTTGCCTCCATATAAAATTTCCAGTTGAGCCTTCGTTTTATGCCCCCCACATGTTTCTAAATATCTAAATCTCGTAATTCGAATAAGATTTTGCATAAGTTTTACATTTTTTCTGTTATTTCGTACCACTTTAGAGTTTTAATTGGAATTCTTGTTATTGAGGGTATTCCGTCTTCTACAATACCATGAACATTCTACGAAATCAGTGGGCACGCTATGCATCTGTGTTCAAGACAAACACAACCTAGATGCACATATGTACAGCACTTACATCAGCATTCCAGTAGCTAATTAATATCCAAAGGCCGTAACAGCACATCCTTCGCAAAAGAAATGGCAAAAAGAACTTCATACAACTATTTGCGTTCCTTAAATGTGTTATTCTCCACTGTTGGCCCGCTGAAGCTGCACTTGACTACGAACGCAATGCTGGTCTTGACATTGACTGGCTGTTCAGAACATGACTCCATGTTTCTCAATACTCTGTTACTAATCGGTATACTCTGTTACTAATTCTTCTGACTCTTTCCAGTGTGATCTGTCGGCTTTATATAGCTTCAGAAATAGTAAACAGAAGCTTTTAGAAGAATGGTTATTCTCAACTTCCTAAGGATTCTATTGCCAAAACTCTTGTTAATTCTGGAATCTTCCATTTTGTTGCAAAAATCATCAAAAGGTTGCCAAGGCTGGAGGTTACCAACATGGATCGTTCAGCGTCCATCACTTGTCCGTAAAACTGTCTTCACAAGTGAACTGTGCTGGGGAGCAACATTACAAATTCTTAACATCGTCCTCTTTTGTCCGATCTGCATGACAAGAAGTGTAAAAACTATACCTTGGTGATCTCCAAAATGGAAAAATGCTAATGGCTTCATTTTTATCAAATCGTTTTTGTATTGTAGCTTATTGCCGACTAATGAATAATGGAAGTCTCAGAATTCTGTTTCAAATTATTAGTATCCACCCATGGCTTTACGAGTTCTTGGAAAGTGGTCTAACAATTTATAGCAATTTTTGATAATATCGATTATTTTATTCGCAATTCAAGTTTAATATAATTTCATTTAACAATTAAGTGTTTTCAGCTGTTATAACAATTTTTTTGTTGCAGGTGCTCTGGAACATCTGCAATCGTGTGGCTCACGTGTTTTACGGTTGTGCCCGACCACCAATACAACTCAACAGGAGACCTGGAAAACCGAAGAATCCTCACAATTCAGAAAAATGCCAAGCCTGCAAAGATGGAGTTTGTGCTGAGCGTAGATAAAGGATTTCTGCTTTGGTACTCAGCGCACATTTCGACTAGAAGAACGCCGGCGTGCCCATTTTAAATAGTTTTAAAAACTGCAGATCTCGCCTCCAACAGCCTAATTACTTAAGGACGTTAAGTAGAATTCCAAGATTTTTCTAAAGTTTTCCTTTTGTTTAATTAAATTTACGAAATACTAAATTAATTAGTAATTCTTAGTAGAATGATTGTACATAAAATTTGATACAAGAACTGTTCTATTTTTAAGCTTCATCTTCTAATCAGCACTTAAATTTTGCGAAAGATCTTGCAATATCTCATTATCATAGTTATTGCCGGCGAATATACGCTTATCATGTAATTGTTCAATAAAAATCTTTCTCTAATCCACTTTTTGTTTGAATCATTTGTAGTTCATTTGAACACATTACAGTTCATTTCGATGGACTTTTAATAGTTTTGAGTAAATCCAATGGCAAGTTTCAGACAGTTTGTCGTCGTAAGGTATCATTATGAACAAATTTCAATTGCTGCCTTTTAATAAAATCAATCAGGTCATGAGCTGTTGATGAAATTCAAAACTTGGTGACTTTTATACAGCCTATTAAAATAACCTTTGAAGTTTAAAATCGATTAATCAAATTTCAATTCCATGTGTATAAATTATGGAGCGGGTAAGTTGAATTGCTTTGAAAATTCATTGAATGTTCTAAAATTCAATATTGAATCAAAATAATCAAAGATTTAATTACCCCAGAGGTTCAATTTATCCTGAATCGGTTCTGATTTTTAGTTGAATACTTATTAGTTTCTCATGATACAAATGTCCAGATGCTTGCTTTCAATCGACTTTTTTCGATAATTAGCAGCTTGTTCTCTACCTTAAATTGTTGCTCCAAAAAAGTTCTAATTCTTCGATTTTTTTAAAAAAAATATCCGACAGAATTTCTCTATTTTTCACTTGCCTCAACAAGTCAATGACAGGATATTGAACAAGGACATTTTCTTTGCCTTTAGTATTGTCCAAACAATAGGTCGGTTGAAATACTTACACAAATTCTATATTTTTTGAATTCAAGTTCCACAAAAAATCAGTGCAGTCTTGTTTTGTGTACTCTATTATGGTATTGCTGTCCAAACTTTAATTCGATCGTTAACTGCATTAAATTCTGACCTTTTAATTCTATTATAATTTTAAGGCATCAAAATTACGTAATTATGAGTATAGAATCAAAGATGAACACTTATCAGTATTAATATTTCGAGGTACGAAAATGGGATAAAGATTGATGTTTGATTAAATTAAGGTAGAAACTTTATTTAAAATTACATTCTTGTTCTTAAAAATGTCTTGAAATTATCTCATTTAAGCAAATTAATAATCAGCAAAAATAAAATTATAAAAATAAGTCAAGTACCTTAAAGGGTCCTGAGAATGATATAATCCCCTCCCCTCCCTTCCCTTTTAAAGAACAAAAAATCCATTCAAAATGGTTAAGATAAATGTAGACAGTACTAACAGTACCAGTTAGCATTAGTAACATAAGTTATTGCATCACACCAAAAAAAAAAACCACTTAATATAATTAAACTTAACATATTTCCAAGCAGAAAGATTATCAGTAAAAAATTTTGCATGCATTCCTTGACATTTCGTTGAAACCATGAAATTTTTGGCATTGTCATCATAAGCAGTTTGTGGAGTCTCAAGAGCAGCTTTCATCCAATAATAAAATTCACCTTTCGCTGAACACTTCAGATTATCAATCCTTGCGAGTCTTCTGTTGAGAATTGCAGAAAACAAACTTGTTTCTCTTTCTCCTATAGCTTTATCAAAAGTAAAACAGCATCAGACATTTTTATCGAACAACTCTCTCCTTCCTTTATTTTGAATCTGATTTTACACATGTTGCCATTTACAAAAAGTGAAAGTAGTACAATACGCGACAGGATAAAATATTTCAGGCTTTCTTTTACCAGTTATGAATTTATTTAACAATCCTCCCACCTTTTGATT
>JAOUZG010003783.1:79187-112031 GCA_026289955.1 Argiope argentata
TCATAAGATCACGTCCGGGTTCACCAAATGTTGAGAATTGCAGAAAAAAAACTTGTTTCTCTTTCTCCTATAGCTTTATAAAAAGTAAAACAGCATCAGACATTTTTATCGAACAACTCTCTCCTTCCTTTATTTTGAATCTGATTTTACACATGTTGCCATTTACAAAAAGTGAAAGTAGTACAATACGCGACAGGATAAAATATTTCAGGCTTTCTTTTACCAGTTATGAATTTATTTAACATCTTCTTCGCACAGAGTTGCGATTCCACTTTTTCCTCAATCGATGAGCACGTCGTTTCGAGCATCGCAGGCGGTATGTTCTTCTGTAAGCCATCCTCCAATTGAAGTAGACATTTCAAAACGTTATATATATATATATATATATATATATATAATTTCCTCCTAGAATTTGTGATATCTTAGTGATATGTAACGTAGAACGATCTTTGTGTTTGTGTTCGTCAATAAATGTTTTCTGTGTTTTAAAATGTCCGATTCTTGAGAGAGAGAAATAGAATCTAAATTATAGATCCTAGATAATTTTGAACCACATAATAGAATTAGAATGGTCGATTGCATTTAGATTTATTTGATGAAACCACAGACGCCATATACATCAACCAGTCACCTTTTAAAGCAACAGGAGGGTTATGTTGGGACAGACCTTATAATTTTGAATCGCGATCATATAACAAGGATACTTCAGCTAGCATCTCATCTTCAAACTTCCACATCAAGCTAGAGACAGGCCGTTTGGTCTCAATGGATTTAGCGTGCACTAGACTAGCTTACACGACGGTTCTATAGTGGAATAGGGTCTCGAATATCAAACCTTCAAGGCCGAGACCAGGCCACTCATTTTTCGTAATTATGCCCGTAAGTCTATTTCTGAATTCTACCTCGAAAATACTTGGGAGTAAAAGTATAAAATTTAGAATGTTCTCTTTACACAAAATTTGTAAATTTCAATCAAATACTGAACAAAATCCGCTCATAAGACGTCTCTCTGTCCGAATATAGATTAATTCAATAACAAAACAAAGAGGAGACGAGCGATTAATCGCCAACGACAGAACGTAAACAGTTTTTCTAAACTGTTATTCGTCAATGATCTGCGGTTATTATCGCACATTTATTTAGAGTGGACGAGAAATTTTCGGTGATAAAGACCACTCCCGGTGATTTGAGAATTTTATTTGTAAATTTAATTTCTTTCATAATAAATATTACACATCATAAATCATATTTAAAAAATCAGATTCAGTTAAAAAAAACTTAGTTTATTTCACAAAAGTACAAAAAAAGCACTTGATAACCTAAAATGACAAAGTCGCGTGCAAGATCAATCCTTAAATAAGTTCATATCACATTCCAAATACATCACTGCGATTAAAAAATGATAACGTGATTATGGATTTTAAAAAAAAAACATCGAGTCACATTATATATATAGGAACTGTACATCTCAAAGGAACTCCACAAATGGCCTTCATATTTACATGAATCGCATCAATGAGCAGTGACATTTAATGAAAGATTATTAGATTGATTTAAATTAGTGTTTGTAGAAATATCATTCACAATTTTATAAGATCGATGAACTTCAATGTTCGTGTTATTCGATCTGAAAATTGACGGCTGATTAAAAAAAGGATTGCCAGACTCTTGAGCGAATTCTGTCTTATTGGCGAAATACTTTCTAGCCAAGGGATTCTTATTGTATCTCCAAGTTTTAAGATGATTCGTCTGAGATAACACTTTAGGCTTTGGCTTGCCATTCGGATACGGTAGCTGACTTGGCGAAGATATGAGAGAGTGATTCAATTTTTGTAAAACATTGCTGCATTGCGACTGCACCTCAACTATCTGCTTGTACGTAAAGCGCTCGTGCCAGCTGTTGACCATCGATGAAGAATTTCGACGAGTTGAATAAGGATTCCTGGCATCTGATTTCCGGCCGACAGTGTGGGTTTTCAGAAACTTCTTCACTGGAGTGGAAAACGGAAGATGTAAGAAGTTAAACAATTTCTCGGTTTCATTTTCTGGGTTGGTCGACAGGTCTTCGTACCGAACTTTTAGGAAATTGGATGGCTGTTCTTGTTGCAGCTCGTTGAAGATTCGTATGTCTTCATCCATTTCCCGACAAAGTACGCCGGAATCGGAACAGTTTGTGCCGTTGCACCAATCCAGAGACCATCTGGAGCTCAGAATACCTCTCGGGTCTCTGGTGAGATGAATCACTTTGAAATTCTTGTCGGGATTCTCTTGTAAGTAGCTGCGCAACTGACGCATGTGCAGTCTGGTGATCTTCATAACATGGATGGGTGCCCTCATGCAGACAGCATTCACAAAGGCTGGACTAAAGCACACTTTCGGATTGCTGTGACACGTGACCCACAGGAAGAGATTGTGGGCGAAAAGGAACTGATTTTTCGGTTTCATCACCCACTGCATGTACTCTTTGCTTTCGTTGAAATTGCAACTGAAAATGTTGCTGAAGAGATTGAAGACCTCTGGCAACTTCTCATCGTCGATTCGCTTATCGTATGTCATCCAATGGAGAGGCTCGAAGTGGTAAAAAGTCTTCCAGTTCTGCTGCAGAATATCGCCAAAGAAAGTCGATCCTGCCCTAAAATAAGTTAAGATGATGATCCTCGTGACTTTTTCGGGATTCGTGAGAGGAATGGATTTCAGGGATCTCATAGGGTCCAGAGTAGCCCGCCTATGGATGGCACTACTCTGCTTCAAGATTTCTTGGATGCGTTCCTGTCGATTCACCAAATTTGGATTTGGCTGTTGTTGAGATACGCTTTTCGCCAATGGCAACCGCCTCACTTGTACTTTGGCTTCAATTCGATTAGTTTTGTTAATCATAAAAGAAGACTCTTCTCGATATTTAGGGGATGTTTTTAAGCTTTTGATAGTAGTAGTGGGTTTAGGAGTTGTAGATTTTGCAGGTGTGGATTTCACAGTTGTAGACGTGGTCGTTGTTTGTCGTTTCAAGGTCGTTGACGTCGGCTGGGCTACAGTTGAATTTGATCTGTCACTATAAACATTGTCCAAACCTGTAATGACACAAAAGAATTATATTAAGTTATAACTTATCAAATACCAAAGCATTAAATTGCTCGCTTAATGTGAAATATATTATCATATAAGAAACAATAATAAAAGAAAGGGATACATTTTATAATCGTAGACAAACGCAAATAAAATATCAAGTTAAAAAATAGTTTTATAACACACAAAATCCTGCTTAAAAGAATACACTGTAGATGATACTTTATCGATAACTGAAGGATGAAAGGCTGAGTTTCCCTTGCCAAGCTCGAGGATCGAACCTCGAACACGTGCTTTCGGAACCACGCAACAGATCGTCACCATTCTACAAAGCACAAAAGGCTCAAATAAAAAAATTTTAAAATAAAAAGAAATGAATAATCATGGCGTACACAATCTTACTAAAGGTCCCTCATTTTTAAATTGGGGAGAGGAGAAATAACCTTTAATAGTGAATACGAGAGAAAAATCAGTGCGACCATTCCCCTAGTTTTTAATAATTTAACTTTCATATTCATAAAAAAAATATAATCAATAAATTTTATTGCGGATTAGTTTTTCAGAAAAATTTAAGTCACTATCCCTAAACAAAAATAGGCACATAGTAGAAAGCACTTTTGGATATACAGACTAAATCGATTTGAATATTCACAGTAATTAATTCATTTAAGCTTTGAAAATGGCCGTACCGGGATATTCACTTATATATAATTTTCTTTTACCACAAGTAATTTGAACAAACGCCAACTACAGCTCATTTATTGAGTGTATAAATATGACTCCATCCATTTTTAACAGTCACAACTAGAAGTATTGTTAAAAAATTTAAAAATTTGTCTACGATCCATCTTATGATTTATTTTTTAATTTAGAAAACATGTCGAATATTATTCCAAACAAGTAGAATTTCTGGGAAGTTACGTTAAATTATTTTATTACAAAACAAATTATATTGGTTAAAGAAAGAAAAACATCTAAGTGAATAATATTTATTATAACTTAGTTGCTTCTAGACATTTATAGTAAGCACGTACCATTAAATCCAACTTACAAAGAATAATTTCGGTGATTTAAAAATAATGATTTCAATCTATATGACAAAAAGCATAATAAAATATTAAAAAAAAATCCAAGATACCTATTTAATTTGAAAACATTACTTGATAATCAACCCTCAAAGTGAATGAATGATATAAGAAACATTTGATAAATCTGAACAAAATATTTAATTAAAAATATTTTGAAAATGGTGCAAGACATGATTGGTTAACATATTGCCAACGGTTCACTAGATGTTGCTTCTTCAAATTACTTAGATGTGCTCCTTTAGACTACCCATGTAGAGTGTCCATTCTGGACAGTGGATACATATACAGAAATTGTTACTACATATTGGAATTTTAAAATTTGCGAGACGATATGTAAAATCTTTTTAAGCTTTATAAATTCAAAATGGCCAGGAAGTGAAGCTTTAACTGATGAAACGAAGCAAAAAATAATATGAGTAAATAAGTCAGCCAGCTATTGTGAGATTTAAGTAATCTTTCCTTTTTAGGAACTTATAATTTTCTTTCACCCACAAACATTTATTCTTTATTTATTGCATATATTCTGAATTTTTTTTTTAAATATTAGGTATTCTAAATATATTCTTTGTTCAATTTGTAGAATAATCTTCAGTGGCCTCCGGTTTTTTCATTGAATTCATTCTATCCCTATAAAGTCCAACTCATCTAATTTTAGACATTTCGCTAAAGAAGCATTCCTACTGTTGGCGCAAGAAATAGTATTTAGGAGAGTGCATTTAGTATGATCTGTACATCTCATACTTTTTGAAGTTTTAAAAATTTAATGACACCACTTCTAAAAAATCTTATCATTTCCTATGCAATATTTTGGAGAGCACGCAATATAATAAAACAATCTTTCTCTCTATTTTTTTTTGTTCTAAAATCTTCTCTTGTTTCCTGATCCAAATCCTACTTTTTTATTTTATTTCGAACATGCGCTTTAAACTGAAATACTTGTATATGGTATACAAGTATGACCACTGAAATTTTCACACTGCAAGCAAAGGGGGAAAAAATCCTTCACTACCTAATGGCATACTTTCCAAATATACGAGCCATTCTCTTTCTTGAATCGACAATGGTCAAAGACACCCATATAAGAATCTCTTAATAGGACAATTTCTTGCCCTTTCGATCTTGTGTTCTAGTGAGAACAGACGCTTTCCATCTTTGGTCCACATGTACAAGCCATGTCATCCCGTGGAAAAATAAATTGAAGTTAATTCAAAATTCGCATTCGTTTCGCCCATTCATTTGTAAAACTATTTTATATGGTTTAGTTTTCATATATAACCAACAAGTTTACTAACTAAATCTGTTTTTAATTTATAAAAAATTTAATTGTTTAAGAAGTAAAAAAGAAAAAAAATCATTAATATTTATCCAATTTAATTTATACCAATAATTGAGCTATTTAACACCATAGTTACAGTCAAATACAAACTGCAATCCATTGTTATTAAGAGATTGCAAACTAAACTGATGGGTCAACGATGGTTTCATTTAATATACAAAATAGTTCGGAATTAGCAGTCTTGGACAATACTGAAAGTCACCTGATGATAAAATGGCCCTGTTATGGCTGGTTATTACTCCTTTTTTGCTATATTTCATCCAATTCTATTCCACCAGAAGTACTTCTCAATGTATATATTTTTTCATAAACAGACAAAAAGTATTCATATCTCTAGATTATTAGTTACCATAAAGTAAACATTGGTATGATTTGACATGAAAATTTAATGAGCCTAAATTCCTCCTATTAATATTTTCACCGGTGATGTATTCAAAATCAAAAAATTGTCTAAGTCTATTCTAAATTTATATTCTGATGAAAAAATTATGCTATATTTTTGTTAATGTTTGGCATCTAGTCAGTTATCAAACATCACAATTTATCTCAATTTCCAAAATGTCTTGAGAGGAAGAAGAAACTAAACTTAAGAACAAAAATTTTTAATTTCAGAATTTGAATAGTTAAAAAAAAAAGATATTTTTTCAGTTGAAAACAAGAACATACGGCACTCCAAATAAGAAAAGGCGGGGGGATCTGTACTACTTGTTATTAGTTGTGAAAAATACCCCACCCCATCATTCTATAGTGAAATTCAGATAGGTAAAGCTACTTTTTAAGTGTAAGGATACTCATAGATATATGCATCCAAAATGCTTTTATGTACCATTATAATTTTGTGTTTTTTTACTTTTAAATTAAATAATAAAAGAACAATTTATTTAAAAATGAAATATCTATTTATATGTAAGCATTTTTTTCAGTCTTTTAAACAAGAAAATTTTCAATTAACTTTTTTTAATATATTATAAACACTGAAGAATTTTTTTTTTCTTAAGAATTAGCGAAGGAAAATGTTTCAATATAAAAATTAAGAATCCTTAACTTAAAGAATGCAAATAGTTTTTCATAAAAGAAATAAATAATTGTGATTTACATTATTAAAGCTAGCAGCTAATTAATGATGGTTTGGCAATTAAAAAAGCTAAAATTCTTCTTTAATTCTTATTACTTAAAATATTTGTTCAGTGATACATGTATACAAACAAGCACAAACACTTTCAATAAAAGCGTTTTACAAAAAAATATTCTTTAAAAGAAAAATAAATTGTAAGAAAAGTGAATTTTCCTACCACATAGGGTTAAAATGTAGTTAAAAAACTATATGACAATTTAAACATTTTGCAGTACGTACAATTTGTCAATTATGGTAAAAATCAAAAGGTCTTATCTTTAAAACAACATGTGTAGAAGGGGTTAAGGAATGAAAAAGTTTTTTCTGTAACTTAATATTAATATAGCAAATGAATGCAGAACAATATGAGCCAGCTTTCTGTCACAGAGGTAGCGTGTCTTCCTCGTGTTCTGGGAGTCCCATCAGGGCATGATTGTTCTTCGTGTCCTATCTGTGAATGTGCCCCTCTGTAAAAAGGGACTGTGCAAGCAAATGTGTGTGATAAAGCTAAGTCGGTCCTTTACCTATTTCTAGGTGCTCTGGTCCTTGTGACCAATAGAGGCTGCAATCTTTCCCCATCCATTCATGGACCTGGTCTAGCACTGCTGACCAATGAGAGCATTTAACAATAACAGAACAATATGAAAAAAAAAAGGTACCTAAATATTAGTTTTAACCAATGCACTACTCTCAGCAGCAAAGGTTGATGCATTTCAGAAATTGAAAAATAAATTTTTACATTATTATCTCTCTGCACTTTAAAAATAAACCACATACATCCAAAATTATTCAAAAGAATTTTACACAAATGAGAACATATGTAAAATTCTTTACACAGCTGTTTACAACCCACTGTTACACAATTTAGTTACAATTGATGTAAATTACATCAATGTAAATTACATCAATTGTAACTAAAACTGCTTTTGGACATAAAGTCATACTTCAAAACAAACTATTAAATGAGGCATTTTTTTATTGTAAAGGAAGAATATCAGAAAAATAAATGACAAAACCAAAGAAAATTGCTCAAATGTCCACTTTGAATGCACTTACCAAATCCAAATGGAGGATATTGTCCAATATCTCTCAAAACTTTGTAAGATGAAAATTGTTCTATAGCAAGACAAGCAGAAAATCCCATAAGAACTGTTGGACAATCTGCATGTTTCAATTACTGTCAGTATATTTTGGAAACAATGGCTACACTTTATTGAAATATCAATGTGTGGCTTGCTCATCTAGTTAACAATTGATAAAAGACTTAACATCTTATTTTATAATTGATTGCTTTTAAAATATTCTAGTTTAATTATTTTAAAACTTTTTTGTTACTATTTTGAATTTTTTAATAATATTCTTTAACTTTCGTCAGCAATGTAGCTGCATGACAACAGAACAAGAGCCTCATTTCACAAGCATTTGTACCATATCAATATCAAGATGTCTTGGGTGATCATCTAGGTAACACCACTGAGTTTCAATAGCCACCATCTTCATGCACAACCCATTGTCATGTTCGCAATAAATATATTATTCCTCATTTTATACATTAATTGAAATTAGAAAGATGTTACCTAGCAGAAATAAGCCAATGGAAAACTCCTCAGAAATAATTCTGCTTCATGGAACGAAAAGGACTGTCAAACTTGTAAATCTAACTACAGTCCTTTTGATTGAAAAAATTACATAAATTTTTAAAACCTAATTTAACAAAAATATAAACTCCTAAAACTGTTTTTAAAAATAATAATAGAAGATAAAGTTATCTGATATGTTTGAAGAATGGTTCAGATAATTCACTTCTGAAAATTTGTTAAAATGTAATCAATACTTAAGGAAAAAGTTAAAATACATATTTTTAAGATTACTATAGTACAGATAAGATGTTACAATACACAAATAATATATAATGCATCTGCAAAAACATATCCCTAAAAAAGCAAATAAGCTTAAATTAAACTATAATTTTACTTGTTACTATAAATCAATTAATCAAATTAATTTATAATCAAAATTATAATTCGGCAAATTTGATTCAAGTGATAGAAAAAAAATTATTAGGTAATTTATAAGAAGTTTTTTTAAAAAGATAAAAAAATTATGAGAACTTTTTAAAGAATTAGATGCTAATATAAATTTCATCAGCAAGAAAAACTTCTGCAAATTAAAATTTCATTTTATAACAAATTTTTCTATTAATTCTTTAAATCATGACTGATCTAACGCATAGCATATAGTTGGACAAAAATTGTTGTTTAAATGTAATAACGAAAAAATATAGATAAAGTTTAATCAAAATTTTTAAACAATTAAAAATAACAAATTTTTGATTGCTAAAAATGAATTAAATTAAAAAGTAATTTAAAGCTCTAGTTTAAAATGGCAATGCATAATGTTTCAGGCTCAATCTATCATTCTTTGTTTACCACTGGATGGTAATTGCATAGTGACTATTAGAAGTATCCTCTGATAAAATATATTACTGTAAAATGCTTCGAAGCTCTAAAGTGGCATAAAAGCCATCTTGTATAATCATATGTTCGAAGGAAATTTTAAATACTAAAAAGTAATCCGAATTTATTTAACTAAAAATTTCATAAACTTTCTAAGTAAATGATAATAATGAAATAACTAAACTCCAAATTTAGTAGATAGAGGTGCAATTAACTGACCTAGTGTTCTCTTTTCCCATCTTTTAAAGGCACATTCTCGTATTTACTTCATAAATCTGGATTGCATTTCAATGCTATTTGAAATGAATTACTTCAAAGAATAAAAATTAATATCCTCATTTAAATGTCTTTTAAAAACATTTTTGTGTATATAGTTTTAATTTATATCAAAAATTTTCTTTTAATTCAACATTAGAGTCCGCATAAACAAAGAAATCCAGATCATTTTGGAGTGATAAACCTACAAGAATTAGACGTTGTTTTTAAACTTATTTATTTCCCTATTAAACCAAATCAAATTGAAACACATAATCTTATGTTTATAAATATATGAGATAGCAACTGAATTGAATGCTCCCAGCAACATATATTAATTTTAGAGAGACTGCAATAATCAAATTCCAGATAAATCTTCTGATATTAAAATACTTATTAATAAAATAATATTAATCTTGTAACACAAAATTAATCAACACAGCAGTTTAAAATTTCAAACAATCCAATTCAAAATAAATATCAAATACAATACTGTTAATTTTATGAGGAAATAATCTGAGCTTTTAAAATATTTAAAAAAGTATATTACTTGAATCTCAAATGCATTTTTTTGTTAATAAATATTTAAAAAACAAGAACTATGAAACATATAATTATTTTCAATAGTAGAAATAAAATTAATTTAAGATTTATTTTTATTCTATGAATTACAAAATTATCCTGTATATCAATACTATTAAGAAATGTCAAATAATTAAAAACAATTCATATTTTTAAGCAACTCAAAAAATTCATATGTTAGATTTATAATTGGATAAATATTTGCAATGTTGAAATCAATTCTGAAAACTAAAACCAGTTGCAATCATCAGGTCCAGTAACTTGAAATAAAACAAAACTACCAATAAGGCATTCAAGTAGATTTTTATTTTTTCCAAACAAATTTTGTTCCACTTTATTCATTGAAAAGATATTTTTCTTTAGTAATCAAAATCAATTTGAGTCACAAAAAAACTAAGCGTTCACCACCGATTTTTCTTCTTTTTCTTTTGACCACCTTTGGCTTGACGAGGACCGGTCACATTAGGAGAGGTAGGCGTAGCCGATGAACCAGGAGATGGAGCAGTTGTCGGCATATTGGTTTTAGAAACCTCTTCTGAACCAGTTACTGCACCTTGGGTTCCTTTTCCAATAGCAGCACCTCTCTTATCCTTTTTCTTCTTATATGTGGATCGTTCCCTTCTGGGTAACCATCGTTCTGGATCAGGGTCGACGTTAGGATCATAGTTCTTGGGTAATTTTCCCTTCTTACGCTTTTTCTTCTTCTTCTGGATAAGACCATCTCCAGTATCTTGCTTTCCTGATGGTGGTTCTGATTTGGCACCTTTTTTGATGTACTTGGCGCCCATAGTCCAGCTAGTAGATTCTAGATTGTCGACATCAACATTCAATGTAATTTCTGAGACAGGAGGAAGTTGCTTACTCACATCTTTAGCTTTATCAGGATTAAACTGCAAGTAAGCAGCAATCAATTGTGCAATGGTTTTCAGATCACCAGGATTTTCTTTTCTAAGCTCCTCTAAAAGTTTTGCAGCTTCTTGAGGATGATCATTTTTCAGTTCTATCTTTGCAGCTTCTTGGATAAGTATTCTTAAGGCAGAACTTTTAGATTTATTTTTTCTGTACCATTTAATAGCTGATTGCAGAACATTAGTAGCAGCATCTTTATCTTCCATGCTCAAGTATAAGGTAACCAATGCTGATATTACACCTAGCGAGTAAGAAGTATCCCCAACAGAACGTAAGGTGTCACAGGCTTGGCTAACATGGCCTTGAGTCAGGAGTAATTGAGCTAAGGTAAAAGACAATAATAATGATTGATCAGGATGAGTCTCAGCAAATTCTTTCAAGACATCTACAGCTTTTTGGACTTTCTTTTCTTTGCAATGCAAAGCAGCCAATATAAGTGCTGCCTCTGCACCACACGAAGGATACTTATTGGTCAAGGCTTGAATGCTACGGCGACATTGATCAATTTGATTGGTATGAAGAAGCAGCAAACAGTTATTGATAGCAATAATCTGTCGTTGTTTCGTAGTTAGTTTTGGTTCTAAACTTTCTGCAGTAGCTATTTTTATTTTCTTCTTTGAGTCAAATACATTTTGATCTTTGTTAATAGTAACTACATTATTTGAAGCAACTGCAACAACAGCTACATCAGAAGGCTTATTTTTCAAAACAAGATTATAAAGCTTTAAAGCTCTATCGTTTTTCTGCAACATTTGCAGAGCATATGCATGCTGGACACGAATAATTCCAAGCTCACCTTCCACTTCCTCTTCAGTTAAATCATTCTCTTCTATCTGATTCTTACAAAGCTCTTCGGCAGTTTTTAACTTTTCAATGGCCAAATTATATTCTCCTTGACTAATCAGAATGCAGGCACTATTATAACACAATTCATAAGTATGTTCTCGCAATTGAGGCGCATTTTTGAACTCTTTACCTTTCTCATTATACAAATTGGACACAACAGCAGCCAAATTGGTCTCCCGTTCCTCCTCAAAATCATCTTCAGAATTCTTAATAAGATCTTTATACACGTCAAAACAATCAACAAAATTTTCTAGACGATACAAAACCTGAGCTAAAAGTTCCTTTTCCTTACTACTTGGATTACCGATAGCTTTTAGAGTATCATACGCCTCTTGAATTCTATTAAGACGATAGAAACAATATGCTTTTTCAAAATTCGCATCACTTACTTGCTTCTCAAGTATTTTAACTGCTTCCCCGAATTCCGATAAGTGTATCAGACACACAGCTTTACAATGCAAAGCTTTCTTATCCTCTTTATCTTCATGAAGAATTTTGTTAACGACTTTCAAAGCTTTATCATATTCCCCGGCATCTCCAAGACGAAGTAATTCCGAATATAATGCAGTAACGTTTGTATTTGAAGTAGACATTTTCAAAAAAAATATTAAGCCTTTTCTCCGAGCACTCGAAGACGTGGCTTAGGTGACGACACGAAACAAGAAATAAACTGAACAAATATAATATCGATAAAAACAGTGAATAGTGTCGCCATCTATTGAGTACTCTTTAAATGAAATATTTTTTTCTTAATATAAAATTTTAAAAACCTTACAATTTTTATTTTTTATTTGTTACCTATATTTTTAGAATTTTTTTTAGTATTGGATACTTTAAATATAAAAATAAAAAAAGCAAAAAAAGCAAATTCATTTTAATATGTTGCTTTTATTAAAATTGAAATAGTAGTTTCTGACAAATTAAATTTTTATAAAATAGAATAATTTATGATTCTAATGTAACAATTTAATGTTTTTATATGATATCCAGTTTATTCTTTTTTATTTCAAGAATAAGGAGAAAAATTAAGATAAAAAAATCTCCGTTTTTATTTACAGAATTTTCGACATTGTTTCCTATGTGTATGGAAATAATGAAGATGGGGGATTAAAGACTACGGTGGTTAGAATCCTTAAATAAAAAATTATTATATAATAGAGCCATCATAAAAATTGATTTAAAAAAAAGAATTTCAAGAATTTGTTTTTTTTTTCACTTACAAATTTAATTATTAGTTTTTTCACTATCTTATTAATTTTTTCTTTAGCTTTAAGTAAGTATTTTAATTGCCTTAAATAAATCCAATTGTTGAAAAGTTTTTTACTTCCTGCAAATCATTAATAAATTATTATAAAAATATTTAAGATATCACTTGCTTTAAAAACATATTAGGAAAAATAAAAAAAATTTCAGATAACTAATAATGGACATTTATATGAAAAACTTTTAAAAGAAATATAAGAAAGTTACCAATATCAAAAAATTGAGAAGTTCTAGACAATTATTACAAAGAAAATAACGTTTGTAAAAACCCTATTTCACGAAAAAAATGATACCTGAGCTCACATTTCATTCAACGAGTGTCCATATTACACTTAAGTGACGAAGTAGGTATCTCGAAGACATACTTAATGAGCATGAGGTCCACATGTACGGCTGTATACAAGTATGCCAGGAAGGCGTTATCCACTGATGATGCAGCTGAGACTTTACCAATGGAATAACGTTTTCTGCCTTTACGGTTTCTTTTTTTCTTTTTTCTTTTTCTTTCCTCTAATTTATTTCATACCTTATTCTGGACATTTTTGAACAAAATCTTTTCTTTTAGCAAAGTTTATAAAATAGAAGTAAGATTACTATAGTTTATATCACATCATAAAATAAATCTAATTAATAAAGTGTTGTTTTTTTAAAGCAAACAGTGAACATGAATAAATAATCTTTAAACAAACCCAAGCGAATATTTAGAATATGAATGAGAATCCATTTGCTACAGCAGCTATAAAAGCATGTCCATTCCAAAATTATGGCAAAACTTCCAATAGTAAGCAATACAGCATTTGCCCTGATTTCAAACGATTATTCATATTCAGAGTTATTTAATAAAGTAATCCTGAATAACGTCAAATATCTAATGCAAATGCTCTTAGCATCTAAAGCCGCATTCTAACAACAAGTGGCTTTACGGATATGACCGTCAATCTGTCAACATACCTATTATAGAACCAACTCCACCTGTGGACGCGATCCTGAGTTTCTCACAAATTGTCGGTAAATTAAAAAGTCATCAACACATCCCAAGAAACCACAATAGAGGAGAAAGTATGCTCGTCTGGAAACAAACACAGGGCGTTGGAACGGGACTTAACAGATTAAGCCATGTTCCGAGAATATTCAGACAGAGCCAAATTTATCCCCTTGATCTTCACTTGTAGTTTTTAAGGTGCTTTAATGCCTGTCCAATATACTTAAAAATTGGCAGTAAATTGAACAGGCATCTAAGAACCCCAGAAATCCGAAAGAAAGGGGAAACAGGGGAAAAAGTGTCTTGTCTCCAGACGAAAGGCCCCAGGAACATCACGTTAGGATGATGTTTCTGACTTTGCACAACCAAGATTTCGATTGAGTGTTCTATCCTTTGGGAATTTTGTATATTTATACTAATTTATATTGTAGAAGACAGTTATTTTTTAAGGCAAATAATTGGCCTTTGTTAGATTATCACAGATTTTTTTTTTTATCCTCTCGCTAATAATGAAAAAAAAAAAAAAAAAAAAAGAGTATTGGCGGCTTCACGTACTTTTGGCGCTCGGATTTGCACCGTACTGAAAGGTATTTCCGGTGTTCTGTCCGTCCATTAGAACCTGAACCAGAAAGACGCATGTTACGGAAGCCACCAATAACAGCAGGAGAAACCGTCTCGATCTGGACATGACTTCCAAGAATCTGAAAAAGAAAAATAGATTTAAAACAAAAGTTGATATAAAATTAAACAATATTTTCAGTTAGTGACACTTCAATCATCAACAAAATGACGTTATTTCATTGAATCAACAATTATCGGTTAAAACATTGAACAACAGGAAGATAGTTTATAGAACCAGTGTTTATTTTTATGTTTTACTGTTTTAAAAAGTCCGCAAATAAAAATTGAGGATTACATATATTATAATAATGCGTTATATTATATGGATCACACTCATAAAGAACTTTTAACCGATAATTGTTGATTCAATGAAAGAGCAAAAGTAAAAAATGTTTAAGAAAAATCTAAACAATAATATATTTGTCTGGAGTTGGAAATTATTTAAGGAAAAAAAAAAAATCGCACCAGTCAATAAATTCCACACTATCCTTATTTTTCCTTTTCCTTTTTTTTTCAACTTAAATTATTGATAAAAGAGAAAAAAAATCATTAAATCAACATTTTATTTCTATCTCATCTAATAATAAAATAAAATTGTGTGTGCATCTATGTATTGGTTTTAGGTCTCGGCTTACCAAATTTGGCATGTATATATACACTCTGGTAAGTAGAAATGTGTATTATAAGAGCAATTTTATTAAAAATTTTAATTGATTAAATATTAATAAAATTTTGGTGTTTCCCGCATTAATTTTCAAACATTCAAAAAATATCTTTTTCATAATTTAGTTTAATAAAATTTTAGTTTTAGTTTGGATATGTAAATTTTTATGTATAGTTTTAATTAATTTTTAAAAACATTTTTAAGTATAATTTAAAATAATATTTTCATTGCTGTAATCATATTCGCATCTTCTTCATTATTGCTACAAATAATTCATCCTGTTTCATTTGTAACCATTCTTAATTATTGATGATTGAGATATGAAGATTTGATTTATTTTTTCACACTGAATGGATTTTTGCTAAAGTCACACTTTTAATATTTTTTTTAAAAATTTCTGCGATAATTATAGTTAAGGTTTATTTTTAAAAGTAAACAAGAATAAAAGATCTTTTTTACGTTTGTTTATTTTTTAACGTCGTTGATTTTCCCTATAATAAGATCAGATGTATAAAAAAATATAACCGTTTTCTGAACAAAAGATTTTAATTCTTATTAAAGCACATCAAATAATTTTTATTGAATCTCGTAAATTTTTGTTGAATAAATTGAAAATTTATAATGATTTAAATAAATATTATTTAAATCATGAAACATATTTTGTAGTACACATAAAACTCGAATTTTAAATGAACCTACATACACTTAATTTTATTTTTTTTTTTACAAAAAAGCTTGAATTCAACAATCAATACTGATTCAGATGAAGTTTAATCTCTTCCCGTTTAAAATTTATATCAAATTTAAATGAAATAACAACAAATTAGAGAGACGCGTAGTAAAATGAATGTAATGACAGGCTTTTAAAATAATGTGAATTAAATATCCATCAATATCTGCGGTTAAAAAATGTTTTGTTCGAAGAAGCCATTCAAAATAAAAATAAGTAATGAATAAAAAACTTGGTTGAAATTTTTTCACAATAATTTTGACGAACCAAACGATTTCCAGAAGTGTTTAATCTTTTATAAAATATCCAAGAGTTAAAATTCAAGTTTCCCAGAAAAAAGGAAAATAGTTTTCGGAAGAAAGACGGTTTTGCTTATAAAAATATAATATTGTTCAAGATATTTTTATGCATTTCAAAGAAAGAAATTAAATAAAGGCTTTTTTATTAAATAGTTATAATTAGACAACAGATTTAATTGCTGCAACTTTAACCGAACATTTTTTCCCTTGTTCTAAAATATTTTTATTTTATCCTATTACAATTATATAGTTTGAAAATTCTTTAAAAAAAACTACATAAACAGAAAGTTGTCCAAAATACTTCACGATTTTTAGCTCAACAATACTATATTAATTATCTAAATTTCAAAAACATATTCCAAATATTTAACATTCTCATACCTACCTGTAAGAATTGTTTGCAGAGGAAAGAGAAAAAATAACTGCACAACTTTTTCGCGCTATTAATTGTTTACAACAAAGAATATCGTAAGAAGATATACTTCCTAGTTCGTGAAGCGTTCTATCTAATCAGGTAGTAAATAAATTTGACATTTTTAAAAGCAACATGCTGCGAAAATTTTCAAGGTCTCGATTAATCTGTGCAAGACAAGGATATGCAAAGGAAACTATTTACAACCAAAAAAATTAGGTTTATAGGAAACGCTAAAGTAATTGATGAAAAAGTTATTCGAATTTAGTCGATGGTGCAGAACCGAAAAGATGTAGAGCACAAGAATTTTTTAAAATGCTTTTATTAATTGCAAACAATGTTCGAAATGTTAATATCATTTGCTCGTGGACTAAATGACGTCACGTCTGGTTACAGACGATACATAAGATGATATCATTTGAAGCGAAGGGGATAAAAGAAAAGAAAATGAGTACGGGAACTTTAACCTCGAACTCGTTAAACCTGTCTGTCAGTATCCAAGCATAAGAGGAGCGCTTTTAAAACAACAATCCTTTTGACCCTACCAATTGAAATTTCCTATTTATAGATGGGTGAATTTAAAATCAGTTTAAAATCAGAACGATATGTGATAACTGGGAAAAAAAGATTACCTGAACTAGAAGAAATTTATATAAATAAAAAGGAAATGAACAATTAGATTGCATGCTACAAAAATCCATAGTAAAGAATATGGGAATTCGCTTCAAATTTTACTCTCAATTCAATAGCAAGATTTTTGAGATTTTTCTGACAATTTTTTATTAAAAAAAATGTATTTTGTTAATTAAAAACGACGCTTCTTTATATTGAAAATATTATTTTTTTTACTACTTTCATGTTGTCATTTCTATTAAATGCATATGTCGTGAACAATCCCATTTTATTTATTACTTTCTATTACTTTTATTATTTCTATAACTTTTATTTAAATACTTTTTATTACTTTCACGTTGTCATTTCTATTAAATGCATATGTCGTGAACAATCCCATTTTATTTATTTTCCTGCAAGCTGATACAAACAATGATTAATTAAATTTTGTATTGTTGTTTTCAAATTATTAGCGGCATGTAGAAAAAAGTTGACATTCTTAATACAATGGAGCCATGAATTAGCAGATACAAAAACAATTACAAGGACAATAAAGTGGATTAAATATTTATGCATAAATTAATGAAATTACTGGCGAAATTTCTTTCAGCTAAAGTTATTTGATTTATCTTCATTTTATCCCAGAATTTTAATAGGCTGAGTAGAATCAGCTATGAATTTCCAGCTATGGTCCTAAGAAAAAAATATATATATAAACCAGTACTAGAAAGCATTTTTTTAGAACAGAAGATCCTGCATATGAACACGATAACTCAAAATGCTTTTAAGCTAATCAAATGGAATTTAGTATTCTCTCTTAATCACAAATTTTAGTTTTCTGTTAACGTTTGAATGTAAACTATATTCAAGCAAATCAGTTCTCTATCCGAGTACAAATGAATGCAATGTTTGCAAATAATTTAATACAAAATTTTAACATTTAAAGTGCAGATTAATATTGAATTTGGAATCAGATAAGTCAACAGACTGAGCATTTGCAGCTAGTACATTTGCATGCATGTAAATGGGACAAATAAAAAATGCAACAATTTAAATAAATGAAGTTTTGTATGTAGGCTTATTTCTAAAATTATAATTGTGTCAAATTTGAGTTTCAAGCTATCGATAAAAAAAAATGGTGGCCCAAAAGAATATTTGATTTTTTTTACTAAATTACGAAACTCAAAAGAACAAAATCAAAATAAGATAACTTATTATTACAACTGCAGCTTTAACCCATAATTCACAATTTTATGTAGGGTAAAGGAGGATACTATCTTTAAGAGAGAATGTGAGAGAGTTTCGGTAAGACCACTCAAGCTTGTTTTTTTTATTCTTTTTCGGATAATTTCAATAAAATTTCTGAAGTAAAGACCATATAAAAATGTTTATAAGCATTTATTATGAACAGCATTATCAAATGATTTTCGTTCTATTTCAATGTGTACGCAGCATACATGAAATGAATGCAATAAAATATCGTTAAGTTTCATGCAGTATTCTGTTTGAATTCTTAGTTCTGTTTTAGATGAAAAAATAATATGTTCAGTTCTCCCCCCCCCCCTCTTTTTTATGTTTTACTTCGGCTGAATAAATAATTTTATGACGAATAAATTAAATTCGTGTTTGTGATGCTATATAGCATTATTGTAGTAATTTGTTGTTTTTGTTTTCAATCTTCTTCCTATTTTCTGATATACAAAGAGAAAGTACTGAAATCATCAAAAAAGCTGAACTAGATATTTTGGCAGAACTCATCGGTTTCAGACAACACATTTTTGGAATTTTCTCTATATATCTGTGAACCTGTTAACTCCAAACCGCTTTGTGCTAGACAAATGTAATTTGGTATATAGACTTAATACTAAATTTATAGATTTCTATCAACTTTTGAACGACATCCGGTTTGTCTGTTCCGTTGTCCGACTAAAAGTGAACGTGATAACTAAAAAACATAAAGTGCTAGATAAATAAAATTTGGTTCCCCAGTTTAACATCTAAAACAATGATTCTTGTTAAATTTTGAAACAAATTTGAGAAAAGGTTGATCCTCTGTCGGTCAGTACTTTCGCATACTGGAGTTCTAATATAAACAAAACCTCGTCCTTAATACTGGAACGACCCCAGATGCTTTACTTTTAGAAAATGAATTTTCAGTCAATACCAAACATAAATATGAAAAGGAACTTAGAAGAAAAAACTACTAAAGTGAATTTTAAGTGGAGTTTTAAAGTTCTTGAAACTTTCACTCATTTCGAGAATTGAATTGGGAAGAAAAAACGAAAGAGTATTCATCTAGAAATCTCGAAAATCATTGATTCGGAACTAGAAGATACAAATAATATTTTTTTTAAATACGTTCGTATAAATTTAAAAATAAGTATATCATTGTAATTATCAGAAATAATTTAGAATTTCAATTGGCATTATATAACTTCTAATTAATTCTCTAAAGCAAAAGAATTATTTGCTATTCGATAAATATCGAAACATTTACAGAAATTATCTATTTTGAACAAGCATTTTTGCGATTTTCGATATTTCATAATATTTTTATTCCGGGGATTGTACGATATCTACGATATTATAAAGCGATGAAAGGACTCAATACAATCGATTAAAATAATTTTGGATCTCTAATTAATATTTAAATCTTTTTATTAAAAAGAGAAATGTGCTTCTGCTTTTGACATACAATTCCAACGTTATAAGACATCACATAAGAAATCTCTGATATCGATTCCTAAAATCGATATCAATCTCTAAGAAACATCATCTTGTTCAGTGAAAAATGAAATCGTTGACATTATCTTTCACCAAGGATATAGATCATTCAGTGAGAAAGTATTACATTTCGTTGCTTTTTCTTTCTCCTGCACGAATAGCAGACAAGGGCGATTGCTTCTACCAGCGGACACGAGATAGCCATGTAAGGAAATATTCTTTACGCGTATTTTAGTGATTTGAACACATTGGAGTGTGAACGAAAATGTTTTCTTTAAAAAAAAATAGCATATGATTTAATGTTACAAAGATCGGCTTTTATTCTTTATATGTTTCTTTTAAAATTACATTTGGGCTGGGATAGCTTGGTTGGTAGAGCGCTAGCTTCGTACCTTTGGGCTGCGAGTTCGAACCCGCCAGCCGAAGACTCTATATGTGCGTATGGTGGCTGGCGCTCATTAAATCTGTTCGTGGTCGGGAAGTCCTCCATGTCGAGAGTAATACCACTAGGGGTAGTGGGTCAGAGGTCATCGTTCTCTGTTCCAGATCTAAATTACGATCTGTGGATGAAATGCATGAATGAAGTCCGTTCCGTAAAAAGGGTTTGTGACGTGTGCGAGCTAGAAGTCAGATATCTGATCTCGGTTGCTCAGGGGTCCATAACCTCGGAAGACACTGCACCCCTCTTTCCGTTGTAAAGTGGAGCAAGAGAACAACAACAAAGTTACATTTTAAATTATTAAGTTACTCAAAACAGAATGAAAAATTTTTGAAACCGATTTCTAACTTCGCAAAATGGATATTCATGCATGGCCAACTCATATCTTCTATACGTAAAGTGTCTGTGCATATTCCTCAAATAAATCCACAATTTTTGGTGAAATTTGAAATTCGCGTTCTTACACAAGAGAAAATAATCAATCAATTCTTCAATAATCCAATAAATGGTTCAATATAAGGCGATTTTTTTTCATTAATATGTTATATTTTCCGATAATTTTATAACAAAAATGTTTTTTTTTAATTCATTATAGCAATTAAAATTTTATTTTCTAAATGATTCCAATTTCATTGCCAATCTTTTGTACGATTTTTTTGGATACTTTTAATAAATTTTAATATTTAAAAATTGATTTTATAGTTTTGAAGTGATACATCCGGCAGATTTTATTTACAAAATTATCCATACGAGGTAATATATTATGTTTCGGCGTTTTAGCTAATAATAGCGGTATTTTTTTTAAAAAAAAATCCATGTGTGTATGTCTTATTGGTGTTTTGTTTTATAAATTTTTTGTTTGTTGCCAAGATATTAAAAAGGGGGGGAAATATTAAAAAATAACAATTTTTATACATAAAAAAACACCCTAACTAACTTCACAGCAGGTTTTCACAATCTCACAATTTCATGTTATAAACATTTAAAAATATATTTCTCAGTTAAAACTCGCTAAATTAAAGGATTAATTTCATTTTATAAATTTTTGCAAAGTTAAATATTTTCATAAGACAGATACAAATTGATACTCTCTTTATAAGAACAAATATTCGCTTTTATTTCATTTCTTGAATTTCATTACAATTTTGAAATTTTTATTATTCAAATTGCTTTTTTTAGGCATTCTGACTAAATAAAAGTTTTTAAAAAAGTTTCACTTTCTAACGAACTTTTTATTTTGAAAATTAGTTGTTTTTCATAAGTATTTTGGTTAGATTTGAATATATATCAGGGCTGACATTTTTTTTTCAAACGATGATTAGTCAAATTTGGTATTGGATTAAACAAATGCCAAGATGCTGCAGTTATTTCAATGTTTTATTCTTTGTTTCGTCAGTAAGTAATGTCATTTCCATTAAATTTATATGTTGAGATCTTGTTGAATAACAAAGGCAAAGATTTATACAGTTACGTATTTCGCATTAAAAGTTCAATAGCAACGAAAGCAATATTCCTGACCAACAAGCTCGTCACCAAAGATGGTAAAATCAAAATGAGTTTTAAAGATGTCAAACGTAGTATAAGTTACATATGAAAGCTATAAATAATCTGAACAAAGGGACATAAGATAACCTTGTTGATTTTTTTAAGTATCCAGACGGAAAGAAAACACGGCAACTTTTTACTTTTATTTCTTTGGATTTAAAAAAATTAGAAAAGTAAAAAAAAAAAAAAAAAGGAATGTCTGATCTTGGTAAAAAAAATTAAGAAAAAATGTTAATCTAGCATTTAAAAAAATTATGTTACTTTGAAAGCTAGTTTGACAAAAGAACAATGGATGAATACTATATTTTTATGGAAAGAATAAGAGACAACAAAAAATAGTTTAAAAAGAAATTTGAAGAAAAAGATTTTTTTAATGCTATTCTAGAATGCACATACCAAATTCAACAGATAATAGGATCAAATTAATAAGATCTAAATCTCCACAACTAAAGAAAAAAAATTGTTTGTTTGTTTTCATAAAGACAAAAAAAAGTACATACGATGATTAATTTAAAAAAAAAATCCTTGCTAATTCAAGTTTCCTTTTCCATGTAAAAGAAAATCATAGTAGCAGTAATTACTTTCAAATCGATTTAAAAACGAATATGAAGATTTAAATCCTTTTTTTAATTATAAAAAACAGTACTTGCAACAAGTTCTAAATCCTCCTCCCCCTTCCCACAAAAAAATCATTTGTGGATTTTTTAATATTTTCTCCCAGCTAGTAAGTATTTTCAAAACACAGGCAGCTCAATTTCACTATACTTTTCTTACAAAAAAGTACATATGCAAATAGTTACGACAATTTGATTGTTAATTAACTGACTATTTTATATTCAATGAGAATACTGAAGTTGAGGATATGAAGTTGAAATGAGAACAATGAAGGTTGTTTTCTCAAAGACTTAAATGAAGTCAATTCATGTTCATATGATAGACATCCAACAATATGTGCCACATTTGTAAAAGGAAAGAATAATAATGTCATCAAAAACAACCTAAGAAAAAATGCTGTGACCTTCAAGAAGTGACATTAATGTCAAGTGAATTGACTTCATTTGGTGAATCCTGTTTCAAATCAAGTTTTTTAAGCAATATTTAGATGAAATGTATTTTTATGTAATCTAATGAAATATTTGCAAAATTAAAAGTGTCTTAAAAATGAGCTTCTGCAGCGAAGTTTTTAAAACATTTACTGATCATCTCCTGCTTGACATTGGCTATTCAAGATAACATGTTGCCAAACTAAAGTTTCAAAATTGGTCTCTAAATTTCATACCGTTTTGGAATAACACCAGTGTTGCTGCCACATTATTATTGACACAAAATACTGACAAAACATTTAAGATATATGTAGACAAACGGAGAATAAATTAGATATTTTGTAAAAATTTTATTGAAAATAATATTAACTTAAATAAAACTTCAATTTCAAATTTTCAATAAAATATAAAATTAAAAATTTAATATCTCTTTCACTTGAAATTCATTCACGTAATAAATCTAAGTTTAAAAAGTCTAATATAAGCGATCAGAATTCCTTTAAAATTATCTTTTGTTATTATCGCAATTTTCTCGCAACTACAAAAGCACAGCGTGTGAATGTTTATCAATATTAGCACAGAACTGATAAACAGAAATGCTGAGTTTTCTCAAGCAATTAAAATTCCTCGTCACATTACCCAAAGGGTAATATATCTCTCGAAATTCTTATATAAATTCGAAATTCCTCACATAGACAACATTTAACTAGAGGCGAAAATAAAAGAATACTTGTAAAGAGGAAGCATTCAAATAGGAGTTCCGAAAGGCACTCTTACACTGGTTTACAAGGATAATGGCCCAGAGAATTGAGGAATGATTTAATTAATGATCGCATTTCGCGCGGAATCAGCGACCCGTTATGGATGCCAGATCCTGCTTAGCGGCGATAATTAAATCGTCTGATCCTACAAGTGGAAATTATGATGGCAGTCATAGTTAATTTGTTTGACTTTGAAAAGATTTTCGCATTGGTTTGAAGTCGTTTTCTCTCCAATGGCAGACGATAAATTCCTGCCATCTTAATTTAAATAAACAGAATTCCACAGTTGGTGCTCAAGAATTTCACTGGAATTTTCGATAAGATTCTGTTCCGAGAAACAAATTCTTAAAGGGGTTTATCAACACGTAAATAAATGCTTTTAAGTAGATAAATTTGTAGAATAAATTAATAGTAAATAATATAAATAAATAAATAGTATGCCAATGACGATTTAGAGTGAATTTAAGCACAATATCTAGCTATTATAAAACCACATTAATAATATTTTTTGATATATTTTTTTAAATTTGGATACTGCAATTAACATATAATTTATCAAATAATAAAAATTTCATTTTTAATATTTATTTCACAAATATTATTGAATTATATCATTTAGTTATAAAAAATGAAAACTATATAATTTAACAATAAATAAAGCAAGTAAAAATTACAAATGCATACTTAAAATTTTTCATAACAGTATATCTTGATTTTTATGAAGACTTGCATGTTAGTTTTAATAAATTCGGCATGCAAATAGATATCTGCAGAATATGTTCATCTTTTTCTTTTCAGTATAACAATTATCTAAAGGGTGCACAGTTACTATTTGTTTTTTCTACAGCGTGTATCTAACTTGTTCGCCGTTTAAATGTAGTAAGCTATTGAAAAATTAAATTTAGTACACAAGACCCTGCAAAGAGGCAATTATGCGGGAGATATTTTTAAAAATATCCTATAACACTGGAAAGTCGAAACTAGTGTGCGTTAGTGAATCATTTAATTCAGTAATAGAAAAGAAAGCTTAGAAGTGTTTTGTTTTCATACTTATAAAGTGCACATCGAATCATCTTCTCAAGTAAAACTAATTACATCACGTGGTCGCCAGTTTAAAAGATTAGACAAGATTAGATGGCAGTTAGGTGTTTTTTTTTTCTTAAATTCAGTGAATATATTTATTATAGTTAATAATTTCTCAGATGATAATTTAGCAGGTTTAAATGCTAAATTATCATTGGGACCTTCAAAAGATTTGCAGTAATCAATTTCTTCATAAAATTATGGCTAACAGTTATAATTTTCTAAATTATTTTAACATGAAAATTGAGCTTTAAAAATGGAAACTTGATTTTAAAGCTAAAAAAACTATTTCTTACTCAAGTAGATCAGTAAAAATGGTAGAGCAAAGAATCAAACTTATGCCTGGCATTCACCCATACTTATTTTTAAATTTTGAACCTTCACAAAAGTAGAGCTCGAACAACTTGTTTTCGTTTTCATTTCCTGATTCAAACTATTTCAAAACACATTCTTTAAGTCTGAATAATAAATCTTTTGGCTTCGTGTGAATTTATATGGATGGTTAGCTTTTAAGTATAATTAAATCAATCTGAATTTTTTATAACATATTTATATTAAGATATTTCTGTTTTAAAAGTATAATTAATTAATAGTCGATTTATTTTTAGTTTAATTAATTAATAGGCATTTTGGTTATTTAGAAAAATTATTATTTAGAAGTTTTTTAAAATTTGATTATTTAAAAGCTTAATTTTAGAAGAAAAAAAATTAATTCGATATTTAATAAAAGGCTTTCAAAAAGTTAAAAATAATGCCGAAAATAAAGTAAATATTTTTTTTTCAAACAATGGAACAAACATTTTAACCATTATGAATAATGATTATATTATGTTGTTAAAATGCTTATTAATTAATATTTTTCGGCTATTAGATTTGTACTACTCTTAGATATTTGGCAAGTAAACATTTATAAAAAGAAATCTGCTTTTTTGTTATATTAATTTAAAATAGCACTCTATATATAAAAAATAATATAATAATATACGGGGCTTAACTCAGTATTAAAATACTAAGCCAAGCACAAATCCGATTCAAATTGCATACACATATACTATGTATTTTTTTATTAGAAAAAAATTTTTTGCGTGTGTATATTTTCACTCAAAAAGTTAAATATTTGTACTTCTACAGATTATAGTAAATGCATTTTACAAAAGCTATATTTTTAAAGTAATGTTTTTAATAAATTATTCAATATTTCCAAAATAATTCAAAAAGACTATATATATATATATATATATATATATATATATATATATATATATGCAGGTGTGTGTGATTATTTACAAGAGTTTTGGTCTTGTAAGATTAACTAAATTGATTGAATTTTCAATTTTCAAGAAAATGTAACTGAAATTTAGGAACTTTTTATTTTCTTTTTGTCTAGAAATAAATAAATCCCTGCCCAATCTTTTCGGAACATTGTGTACAGATTTGATTCAAAATACACAGGAATCCAAACCATTCTTAATCCAAAAGATAATTATTTTTTTAGTTAGCTTATCTTTTAAAATAACAATGTACGTTCTAATATTTGTACGATAATGCCTTTGCCTTTTTGAATTCGTATTATCTTTGGGAGTCTCTAATATTTGTGTGCATGGTAATACTATTGTCTTTAGTTGACTCCTCAATAATCTGATGATTAATTGTGCCAACAGCTGCCAATTTTACTTAAGACAAACAGGGCCCTTGGAACTATTTTGCATAATTAGCTGACATGTTGCTGTCTATTAGCTTTAGTTACTTTCTTGATGTTCTTCTTGAGTTACAGCAAGATAGTTATCAGCTTAAATTTAATCTTTTAAATATCTTCACTGTTATTATAAAAAGAAAAAATCAATATAGGCAAACAATTGTAAGCGCATTGGGAAAAAAGGCAAACAAATGATTTTCTAAAGAAAAAATTATCTTTTTTTAAAATTTAAAAATTTTATATATAATTCTAATGGATAATATTTAATATCTGAAACAAATTGAACAAAAAAAAGCAGCTACAAATTTCTAATGGAGTGATTCATTTAGTCCAACGCGTATGAAGTAATTTCTAGCTACAAGTTGCTTTTTTATTATTTAAAATATTTCAGTAACTTGTGTCAATCAATCATGTTATTCAATTCACTACATTATGCATTTCTATGAATTAAAAAAAGTGGTATTCCGTTTTTCTTTCTTACGCAAAAAAACTGTTACAAAGATATTTACTTGAAAACTTTTGAAATCTATCCTCTTTTTTATCGAATTACTGATGGATTAGATTGAAAAAAATAACTGTAAAAAATATTTCGTATGAAGACTGAACTTACTGTTGCCAGTGACGTCAAAAATATAAGAGCGAAAGAAAAAATTTCGTCGTGGATCAAGTTTTAGTTTTTCGTTATTTTTGAGGTCGCACAATTTCCTACGGAATTTTGCAAATGCGCACAAAGAATTTCTAAGTCCGCTGCTAGATATATGCTTACGGTGGTACCGTCAGAATAATCATTCATGATAATGTTCGACATTCTGCTATTGTACTATGGAAATTTCTGCACACTGGTTAAATTAATCAAAAGATGAGGCTGAGTTTTTTGAATTAGATCAAATAGGGTTTTCTAGTGGCATCATTTTTCCTTCTTCTAATTTGGACGGAAAAGATATGTTAGAAGATGATAAGAATACCGGAAGATTTGATTCGCTTAGAATAGAAATTCTAAAACTTCTTAGCACTGCGCCTACTTTTTACTTTTTCGTAAACGAAGTTACAGAGAAAGTATTGTAATCGTTAAAAAATTTCAACGTGAGATTTTGACGATTCTATACATTTTAGACCTCCCAGAGCTCGAAAAACACATTTTGAGGAAAATATCTGTCTGTCAGTGACAAAAATAACTCAAAAGACCTATTGACCTAGATGGATGAAATTTAGTATTCACACAAAATTTGTTGTTTTCTGTCAAATTTTGAACACTATTTATTCAGAGGAAGTCTGTCTGTCAGGCTATCTGTATATCAGTAAATACGATAACCCCAAAACGAAGAGAGATATAGAAATATATTTTTATAGACAGATTTAATATCTACAATGTAGGCACCTGTTAAATTGAGTGACAAATGTAACAAGGGATTGAATGTCTATGGGTCTGCACTTATAGAAGCATGTTACCAAAATAATTCAAAAACGTAAGGCAAATATATCAAATTTGATATGTCGTTTGTGACTGCAATCATAGTTCTGTTGAGGAAAAATACGTGCCTAAAATACACATTCATCTTTATTAGGGAATATGCGAGAAAGTTTGGAGGAGACCACTAACGTTGGTTAGAAATTGTGTCTACAGCAGCCATCTTCAATCTCCGTGCATTGAATTTTTCAAGTTATGATAAACCCGAATTCTTTTTCAAGTACGCCCTGATAAAGGTTTTAATCGCACCACACTTTTGTAAATTGTGGGAAGATGTTGATTGCATTCAAGATGAATCTTGATGCAATCTTCTGTGACAAGCTCTTAAATGCAAGATTGCATTCAAGAACTTGTGACAGTTTGGAAATTCTCAACACTGAACGTTTGAAGCTATTGAGGTTGTTTAAAAAAATCGTTTCTCATCACTAAGAATGATGGATGAGTTTTAAAACAAAGAAACGATTGAAATCAACCTGCATAAACCTTTTCACAAAAACAAAGATTAGAGTTAAATTTGTCCTACACATTTTAACTAATGAGCAAAAAAAAAAAAAAAAATCAACGAGGCGTGTTGTGGTTACATTATTTCAGTAGTTCCGAATGTTTTGAAACTTTTTTAAATAGTCAAAAGTGCCGCAACTTGTTTTAGAATCATCAGGGAAATACCAAAATGGTAAGGAAAGAAAAACTTACCACAATCTAAAAAAAAAAAGTCCAATTTAAAATAAAAAAAAGACTCATTGCATTCTCCGATGGAAAAAGTCTACAAAAGAATTTGAAACAACTAGACAAACAAAAATTGGCGAACATTGTTTAACTATTAAGAAGCATTCGATAGGCGAAATTCCAAACATTCGTCCAATTGTTTCGGGACAAAAACAATTGATGTTATTTGCATAGTAATCCAATCAATCATAACGTATTTTTTGTTTGTAATTTCTTTTTGAAAAAAAAAATATGGGTTTATTTGTTAAATTATCCAAAATATTCGCCAAGATTTGTAATCTATAAACTTTCCATATCCCTAACATTTAAAAAGAAATTTTAACAAAATGTAATTTTATTGATATTATGATCATATAAAGAGCTTGGGTTCATGCTTTAGAGGGAATTTTAAAAATGGACAAACAATTGACTTTTAAATATTTATTGATAACTCAATATCGAAACAATACGATAATACTTAAATTTAATTTTAAAAAATACCAATTTCTTGTTTCTTCTTCATTCTGCAGATTCAATCATAAAAATTTTTTGACACATTGAGGGTACATATATAAAAAAAATTTCATACCAAAAAAATTATTATGTATAATATTGAATATTTTTAAGACAATCAAAATTTAATACATTACCGATAAATTCTGAATAATTAACAAATTCATATTTTAAACCGAATTAGTTATACCAAAACATATTAAATATGTTTCAATAAAGTATTTGTTTCGAAGGCGATGTTTTAAATAAAGTTTCCCAAATTCGTTTTCCTTCACTACCAGAAATCAGCACTCTTCAAAAAATAATGATTAGGGTGTTTCTCCGTAATGGATTTACTTTTTATCTCACTAGTAAATTTAATGGTGAAACAGTTTTCAGTCTCATTTCATTTTCTTTCTGCTTGAAATCCAATTCAATTCAAGCAATTTAAATTTCAAATCACAGCCGTAACCACTGTTATTGAAATGCCGAGCGCAAATTAGAATACTTGCAATGTATATTCTCTTACATCTACAGATCCAAATTATCGAATATCACAATATGTCTGAAATATATAGAAGAGAAAAAATGGCCCACCTTTTAATTTTCGCCAATGCGTCGCGAATCCGGGAAGACAACCACCAGTTTAACAATAAACCACATTTCGCTAAACTGAATGTTAAAAATGTGTTATTTATTCCAAAATGCTTCGAATGTTAAAAAAAAGTATTCTTTTAATTGATGGAGTTTGCACATATGGTAAAAGGATGAATTGCATACGAAATATTTGTAATAAAGCTGAATTTATAAACTTTCTGACTAAGAGTGTGAACAGGGGAAAAAAAGTGTGAGAGAGAATTAAAGAAAGAAAAAGGTTGGAGGGGCACAAAGTTTTAAAACTACTATATTCACTAAAGAGCCTCCCCCCCCCCCAAAAAAAAAATACTGGTACACTTGTTTAATATCGTGTAGGGCCCCTGAGAGCACGTATAAGTGCCGCAACACGACGTGGCTTGGACTCAATTAAAGTCTGAAGTAGTGCTTGAGGTAATTGGCATCATTAATACTCCATAAATCCGTAGGATTACGAGGGGGGATGGAGATCTTCTTTGAACAGCACGTTGCAAGAAATTCCAGATATGCTCAATAATGTTCAAGTCTTGGGATTTACGTGACTAGCGGAAGTGTTTAAAGGCAGAAGAGTGTTCCTATAACCACTTTGTAACAATTCTGGAAGTGTGGGGTGTCGCACTGTTCTGCTGGAATTCTCGAAGTTCGTCGGAATGCCCAATTGATGTGAATGGGTGCAGGTGATCAGACAAGAGGCGTAAGTACGAGTACCTGTCAGATTCGTATCTAGATGTATCAGGGATCCTATATTACTTCAAAAGGCCAAACCAAAAACCATCACAGAGCTCGCCATCAGCCTGAACAGTCCCCTGTTGATGTGCAGGGTCCATGGATAGATGAGGTTGCCTCCATATCCGTACAAGACCTTTTCACTCGATAAATTTGAAAGGAGACTCGTCAAACCAAGCAATAAACAGTTCAATGTTAGTGTTGACGGGCCCAGGCGAGACTTAAATCTTTGCGTCGTGCAGCCATTAGGGGTACACGAGTAAGCATTCTGTTCAGAATGCCCATACCGATGATGATTCGTTGAATGATTCGCACGCCGACACTTGTTGATGGCCAAGCATTGAAATCTGCAGCAATTTGCGGAAGGATTGCACTTCTGTCACGCTTAACGATTCACCCCAGTCGTCGTTTGTACCGTTCTTTCACAATCTTTTCAGGTCGCAATTTTATCGGATATTTTACGCTTTACCAGATTCCCGATATTCAAGGTACACTCGCTAAATGATCGTTCGGGAAAATCCCCATTTATTAGCTACCTTGGAGATGTTATGCCCCATCTCTCGTGCACCTACCACGTTTAACTCATTGAAATCTTTATTAATCTGCCATTTCCCAGTAGTAGTCAATCTGAATCTGCGACAGACACTTGCTGCCTTATATAGACATTGGCGACCACAGTGCCTCATTCTGATTGGCTGCATATCTCCTTATTTGCATACGCATGCCTATACCTAAGGGGTTTTTTTTTGTGGCTCGTCAGTGTATAAATATATATTCAGTTTTCCCAAAACGCCCGAGCTAACAATTAACGTAGAAATTATAAACAATAAAAATTGTAATGCGATTTAAGGACAATAAAAAATTTGCAATTTAAGATGAAGTCCAATCACTAATTGGATATTTATAACTTCTTTTGCAGTTCGAATAAATTTATTCCCTTAGTTTCAAACCATATGGAGCAATGACGAGATATCAACCATGTCCCCATAATGACATAATGCGGGGAAGTGCGAACTGTGCATAGCATTTGTAAACTGCTTTGGTGTATTATCTGACTTTAAGCTGGGCAAACAATGTTTAAATCTGTAAAAGTACACATACAACAAAAGAAGAAAAACGCAAGAAATTAGTAGATGTAAAATATTTAGTCTTATCTTATATAAAATGATTATATTTAGACTGAATGACTTTCATAAATATTTAATGTTGTAGAGGGACGAGACTCTTCATAACTTCATAATCAGGTAGATGAAAATCTACTTAAATTCTAATTATTATATTAATTATTTTCTAAGTTACATATTTCACAAGAGAAAATAAATACGACCTCGAAAAATATACGGCACTCATTTAGAATATAATCAAATAATGATCCCCCAGAAGGATCATGAGAATTATACCTTAATGATAATAAGTAACGCCATCTGTTGTTTTAAAAAACGGTAGTAGAGTTATGTAACCTCTACAATATACTATTATAATGAATTGTAATTTAAAAGTTCACAAAAACAATTAAACAACAGTAATTTAATAAAAAAAATTTAAAAATGCAATCAATTAACAAAATTTAAGATTTTTATAATCAGCAGAAATCCTTTCATTTTTATATAAATAAAAGCTTAATTTAACAATCGATAGAACTTCTTCTTTACACAAAATAAAACAAGATGAAAAAGTGTGCAAAATATTTGCGATAAAATATGCGATAAATATGCGATAAATATGTTGCGATAAATATGTAAAGAAAAATGTTTTCATGCACTTAAGAATAAATAAAAACATATCAAAAATTCTAAACTGTTATACTCTTCTTTTTTTTAGGATGCAGAAACTCATTAAAGAGTGTCATAGAATTTTCTCTAGACGAATCTAGTTTTATGACCAAAAAAAGTGTTAGATGACGTCAGATTCGCAGCCAGCGAAAATTTACACAGCTTATTTATCAACCCCATATTCATATTTCGACTGTCATTATGCATAGAACTGAGAGAGAGTGTTTCTAAAGCGGAATTTATGATCTAGAAACTACTACTACATTTGATGATGATTAACTTCCTAAATGAATTCTAGTTTACTTACCATGTGCCGAATGGTAATAAAAAAAAATGAACACTTCTAGCAGAATCGAATGCCCTTGAGGCTCCTGTTTTCAGAACACAGAAATAGTATTTTTTTTTCTTTAAATTTTATGTAAATAGTGCCGGCATTTTATTTATTTATTTTATGTGTGGTTATTTAAGTTGTTTATGGTGGAGAGGTATGAAATCAATACGACGGACCTCTTAAAGAATTATTTA
>JAOUZG010003783.1:139227-155814 GCA_026289955.1 Argiope argentata
CTTGTTTGAAAACATCCGAATCAGCAGTAATTTGAAACTGAGCATTGTATGTTGATATCGTCAAATCGTAACGAGAAGATACCGTTGAAATTTTAAGTTCAGTGATTCAATGCATCATGAGTTCCAAATCAATATTTTTTGTAAACAGAGACAATTCAAAATATCTTTTTTAGAAAATGTTTTACATTTCTGTCAGATACTTCAGACTATGCATGCTGCGCTCAGAGTATATATATATATAAACTATGTTTTAAAACGAGGGTAGGAGATTCGATGTTTTTCTTTTCATATTTTTACCGGCTACTGGTAGATTCTTTGCTTTTTTTTCTACATTTTATTTTTAATAATTGATTGTTTTTCTTCTCTAGTTTATTTTTGGCGTGATTTTGTTTGTTTCTGTAATTTTCATATACGTTTGTGTTTATAAAAAAATCGTGCGACTTTTAGACTTCAATTTCTAGTAATTTTCGGATCACAATTGGCTTTATATCCAGGTAAATAATCAAACTCTTTATAGAAAAAAAAAATCCCTATTTAGAATCTCTGCCTGATGATGACCCTTCAGAAAGTCATGAGGCCGGATTTCTCATTTTATTTTTTTTCCTTCCATTAACTTTATATATTTCTTCTGTCGTTTTGTTCATCTGTGTTTTAGTAGTAGCAGCATAAGCGCTCTTTAAATATATTTGTGTTTTTTTTAAGGTTATAATTGCCCTGTTCGTTCCCGTAATAGTTTTAAAATGACAATTTTTCCATACGCTGTAAGCCTATGTAGATTTGCGTGTTCCGTAAATTGCAAACCTCTGTCAAATTTTGAGCTTAAATATTTCAAATTTGGTATGGGATTTTGTGACTGGAAACACAATTTTGTGTCAAATGTTTGTTTCAATCGGTTGTGAAAGTCGAATTTAAAACACAAATTCGATTGTTGGACATTATTGACTTCATGCCAGGGATTAATTACCAAATACCTTTCCAAAGATAACTCGATAGATTTAGCAAAAATGCTAAATTACCGCCAAAAATTAATATTTTATAGCTATTGTTCGCCAACATCATGCAAGGCATTCTCTAGAATAACACTTTTATTAAAGAGTATGCGAGAAAGTTTGGGGAGACCACCTATTCCCACTGGTTAATGCATTTTTTAAAGCTTTTCTTAAGGATATGAAATCTATTGAACGATGGCTTATTCAGTAGCAATAAGATCTTCATTTTTGCAAAATCTAACAATTACTCAATGAAACACTTTACAAATTACTTCGCTTTTTTAACTAATTTGTAAACTAATTAGAATGAAGAAAATTTTTAATTTTAAATTACTATTATATTAACCATACCAGCAATGTTTACCTTTTTTACAAAATGAAATCAAAATTTCTTGATTTTCAGATGCATTAATTTTCTGATGTAAATTTAAATTCATGGAAGTTTTTTGTGGATAAAAATCCGTAATACTTGGGGCATTCTTTTAAAGATGCCTAGGTTTCCTCTGCCTAATAAGTCCTCTTCAAAACCTCATAGTAAAATCAGTGAATGGGATCTCTTTGGCTCCTCCGCTTTTTTGTCGCGATGCGGACTGATTTATTTCTTACTGTGTATTTTTTGTATGTAAATTATGCTTCCCTTGCTGTAAAAATCAAAGCTTTGAATTTTCAATAGGTTCTTCCATCTTGGCCAAGCAACTGTTAAAATCTCTCTCTCTCTCTCTCTGATGCATACATATAAATAAATGCATTCTTAAAAAGAAAAATCATACCATTATAACACAAATTATCAGATCAATTTATCATCTAAATAGCATTCCGATGTATTATAATATATTTGTCATAAAAAGAAGAATTCGGATCTAATCTTCGGAATGATCTAAACAGTTTTTAATTGTGTCTTTGAACTTTTGAGAAGTATGTAAACTCGGCTAAAAATGAATAAAACTTTGAATGTAACCTCCCGAAATTCGATTCTGTTTACAGTGGATGAATGCGTTGCCGAAACATTTCTTTGATTTTTAAAAGAATATTAGTGTTTTGTTCGGTTATGGGAAATGTTTGACCGTATTCTAATTTCTCTGAAGGTCCATCTTTTTTTATTTTTCTTTTCTTTCTTGTTTGACCGAACCGGTCTCCCGAATTGAGGCGATTCAAAAGAAAAGAACACAAACTAAAATTCATCTGACAAACTTAATTCTGGAGCGGATTTCTTAGAACGCGAAGTGTTTTAATACACGTGCATCTTCTCTTCTATCAAAATTCGAATTTTCTTAGGCTACCGGTGACCTTTAATTTATACAGCTGAAAAAAAATTATAGAATGGTCGGGTTATTTGATGTATTAGACCTGGGCAATGCCACGATGAATATGTATTAGGAAATTATTGATTTAATGAAAAAAATGTCGTGTTAATTTAAATGCATATATATATATATATATATATATATACCACACTATAACCACAGACATGAAAAAAAAGGGCGAAACATTTATCTCTGGTCTTATATACTATGATATTCTCATAAATCAAACACGTGTGGATCTCTGAAAGGAATTTTAATACTTTTGACCTTAAGACAAGGGGAAAGCAAAATCTTTTTAAAAGAATATCTTTTATATAAGTGATTTATCATCCATTCACTGGGTACGTGGACTCAATTACGCATTATCTTCATAATACTTATTTGATTTATTATATAGAAACAAATAATTTGGAATGGATCAGGAAAAAACATTTTAGAAGAAAGTTATTATGAGCTAAATTGACAAAATTTCAGAAATTAATTACATTTAAAATCTGAGTTATATATATATATATATATATACGGTAATTTTGAATAACTGTTTAAGTTAGAATATATAAATTAATTGGTCTAAACATCGGAAGCAAGACAAATTGAAAAATAAGAATAAAAAACAAGTATTTATTGATAGACCTCCATTTGAAACAGTTACCAATAATTTTTATGCTCAATATTATTACTTTTATTTTATTTGTGGGCCGTTATGTTTTTCTTGAAAATCAAATGAGTAGTGATATAATTTAATGATAATTTTTAAATGTTTCTTGTATTAAAAATTGTTCCAATATTAAGAAGAAGAAAAACTACCCGAACCTTTTCTTTTATGACACTTATATGTGTGGAATAATTTTATTAACATCTAAGAAAATGATGCTTTGGTTTGAGGCTTTTGAAGCTACAAAATGAACGGGCAGAAAATTGACGATTTACCGCTTTTGGAGCATCTAATCTCGGTTTTTAGGGTTATTAGAAAATGTTATAGATGTTTATCACATTTAGCAACTTATCACCAACAAAAAGTTACAAATTGGCTGAAATGTCCGCCATATATCCGATTCTCGATATATCGACGCGTGAGTATTCTGATAGGCACATTATTGTTTCAAACCTGGTTAACGACTTAAATTAACTAAGACAAACAAGGCCTTAAAAGCAGTGCTCACACATGGCCAACTATTGCGCGTAATAGAAGGTCACGCCTTTCAGGAACATCATGTGACCGCAATAGGGCAATGGCAAATAATTCCGATGATACAAAAATTTACCACTGTCTCGTTGAGGTCATGTGATGTTCCTGTGATAGGCGTGATCTATTATTGTTTGCAATAGTTGGTCTCGTGTGAACGCTGCTTTACTGTATAGCTTCTGCGCATGCTTTTTTTTTTTGCTGGATAGGGTGTAAATAGCTGAGTATAAACATAATTTGTTAAGAAGTTAAATATATGTAATGCTGCTTGATTTTTTTCTATAAAACAAATGCAAAAATGAACCTTAAGTGAACTTGTGTGTATTTAAGAACTTTTATGAACAAGGAAGTACCAGTCATGGGTTAGATTTTTGCCTATAGATATCCGCTAAAGTATTATCTAGCCAAACTAGAGTCAAAGATAAATAAAAAAATATTAGCATACTTCAGAACGAATAATGTAATTGAAAGGCAGTATACTATAGTGAAAGATTTATTAATCCTTTTTTTTTAATTTATTTAATTTGACCTTTTGATAGTTTGGCATTGAAAATCAGTAGACCTTCTCTAGAAAGATTTTCTGATGAGAACAGGTTGATAACTGATTTATCATATTATTAATATCTCGTTCTGAACCTTCAAGAGAGTTTTAGTTTTTTCATAATTTGAATCGAAGTGAAAAAACGGGCGCGATAACTTCTACACCCGTCACCTTGAAAATGTTATTAATCAGTACCAAGGCTTGTTGGAGCTCAAGTCAGGTATTTTGAAGCTTTTAACCCTTTGCTCTCCGAAAAATAATTAGATGCAAAATTGTTCACCTAATACAAAGATTTGTTTATTGCTTTGAAAAATAAATGTACATAATTCTTTTAAGTGGAATTTCTTTGAAAAATTAATATACATCTCTTAATCATTATGTAGGCGTTTTTAACAATTAAATTTGAAAAAAATAAATAAATAAAACGTCAAAATGATGCCCAGTCTTGAATGGTGAGTCAGAGGCAAAGAGTTAATTTAATAGCCTTTGCAAATTGATTAAACACTTTTTGAATAATTTTCTGTATGTTATCAAATGAGTTGAAATTACTACGATTATACCCATCTTTTTCAGATAGATACAAAGAAAATTAAGAAATTTATTTCTGAATAAACTAGGTGCTTATGTTGATTTCCTGAACGATGTGACAAATACCATCAGATACAATAAAAATGCCCACAAATCAAGGACATATCTAGATCTGAGGATTCTTGATTTTTTTAATTTTTAGAGGTTGAAGAACCAAAATAATAAATCTGATATCTCATTCTATCATTATCTTTTCTTCTAGGAGATTCAATTGCGATGAAAATTTTAATGAAAAGTCTGAATTCGCATTGTAAACTTATATCAGTTTAGACATAGCCAGTAATTTGAATGGGGTCTAAAGAATATTTTACGACATAGGATAATTAAATATCATTCTGATGATATTATTTTCTTATATAAAATACACGTTAAATCTCTTTTGAACGAGAAATACTGAAATGCGGGCATGGATGTGGGTTTACGCTCAACCAGTTATAAAATTTCAGTAGACACGCATGCGCATAGGGGAAATTGTTTATGAGTTGAAAGAGCGGACAGTAATAAGTGCCTTTCTCGGTACAAGTACTTGTTACTGTACATTTTCTACTTGTGCATTGGTATTGGCCTTACTGGATGAATTGTAACAGGTTGAATGCAAACCTTACAATAATAACTGATGTTTGTATGCTCCGTAATCAAAAATTGAAATTAATTGATCAAATTTGCAAACTTATTGCATTTACAAAAGGCTTTATTATAAAATGATAAATTAATAATCGGCTAAAGGCTTGGACATCTTATATGAACGTGCAGATGCACAATACAATGATGGTCAGTTACAATCTTGACTTTCATCGGTTTCAAGGGCGGACATTTTCTTTCACTTTGAAACAAAATTATTTAATTCATTTTGTACAATGCCTATTGTGCCGATTATAACTTCTAGTCATCTTTTTGTTATGATGATTGATTAAATGTGTGGACGGAGTACTTTTATTTATACTACAGAGTACTTTCTCAACTTAAGGCCAAAAATAAATAAATATTTATCGAATGTTTTTCGAAATTTTTTACCATTATTGGCATTTTAACTGCATTGCACTTCCAGAAATATAATAATAATAATAATGATAAACATCTTACAAAGCGTTTCACATAGCAATTCATTTATGATGCAAACTGTGCTTTGAAAATTGTTATTCTAGGAAACGGCAACATTGGAAAAATCCACTGAGATCATTCCTGGTTGATGGAAAAGTGAAGAAACTATTCAGGAGTAGGCGTGGACCAGGAAGAAAGTTGGTATCGGGTAACTCCTTAGCACCAATTACTCTCGCGTCGATCTACAGAACTGTGCTACAACTTAGTGACCGCCAGTGCTGTAACAGACGGCAATTTCGAACGCCGAGAACAATAGGAGAAAAGGAGTGCTTAGGATGGCCACTTAGAATGGAAATGGCGCTACTTATGATTTCGTTTCAGTGCTGGTCGTGCGTTGTTTGTCATGTTACATGTTGCAACAGGGCAGGAGGTGCTACGCATTGGCGGCGTTTGCTAAAACAGTGCCAAGGTCGGCGAGATTCACGGTTGATGATCACTTCATTATGCATGAAACAATGCAGGCGTCGGTCGAACTCTCACTTAAATGAATCATCCGCAAATCGTTAACTTTTCAACTTACTATCTAGGTGTTGTTCCATCACTTATGATGATGTGTGTTCTTAAAGTGGAAGGATCAGTCATGCACGTGCGATGTTCTGGAAATTCGTAAAGGCCGTTTGAAAGGTGAAGGCAGACTTGTGGGTCAGTGTGTTGTTTATGTGAATTTTATTCAGAGCTATGCCTATCCAATAACAGGTTGCGGAAAAAAGTCTGGGAGGGTTTACTGAAGACGAATGTTGGAAGCATATTGTTGTTGTGTACAACCGACCACCCCCGCCACCAATGAACGTAGCAGTATCGACAGGATTAATGTTGGAGTCATCTATAGGGATTCTGATGTTTTTAAATGTCAAATTCAGTCTTCTTGTAGATCAAAATCACATAAAAGTAATCTCCATAATTCCATCCTTGGGTTGCGAAATTTTGACCGAGGCGGATTTTCAAAATGAGTAGACTGCACAACTGCCTTAAGCCGATTGATCCCCCAGGCATAAACATACATTCATTTTTATTATTCGTAGAGATAATCTGTACTTATAAAAAAATTGAATGTATATGTCTCTCTCTCACTGTACGAGTATGTGTTGACTATCTAAAAAGCACACTATTATGCTACTAAATATAGTCAAAATATATTTTGGAAGGTGGGAATGTACATCTTGGAGCTGTTTTTAAAAAATATTTTTATTAGAAATTAAAATTTTATTAGAATGAAATAATTAAAATTAAAGTACATTTTTGAGGTTTTTCCACTATAATATCAGGGAATATTACAGCACAAAAAATTATTTTTCCACTAAAAATTTTCGAATTTTTTCTTAATATTGAAGATAGGAAAATAAATCCAGTTAGCCAAATTAGCTCCTTATTAAGGCGAACAACTTTGATATTTAAAGTTTTCGATAACTGTTGTTATTACTAATGGCACTTGCCATGGACAAGTGCGGTGAGAGCCGCCAGCGATTTTAGGCCGAATGAGCGTCTCTTGTTTTTGAAATAGCGCCAACTAGGGTCAAGAGTACGACTTAGCTGCACACTCATCAGATTCTCTTGCACAACCCATTTTTACAGGGGGGGGACACACATAAACCTAACAGACAGAACAGCTGAATAACAACCTTGTCCTGACCGGGACACGAACCCGGGACGTCCAGATCACGAGAAAGACACGCTGCCTCTGTACCAGGACGTCGTCTTGATAACTGTAATATCTCAGAAGTTAGGGACTGAAAAGCGATTTTCAAACACTTAATTTTTGCTATTTTTAGTATCAACAATTTATTTACCATGTAGTAATTTAGATGTAAAATAATTTACTTTTGTCATTCAGCTTTCCGAGAGGAATTTTTTGAATTTTCATGCTCAGAGACAGTCACGTTTTTTTGTATGTCATTTTATTTTATCTATATTTTGGAGAGTTTGGAAAGAATAGATTCACCAACATCTGAAGTTTAAATTTTTTCGGTGATTAAGGTACTTTCTCTAATCCATATGTGTACAAGAAAGTAAAAAATAACTTTGTAATACAAGTTGTTTGAGAGAATGTGAAAAAAGGCACTCTTGCGCTTCAAATCTGAGGAGAAGCCCACAAAAGTGAGCCGACAGTCAGTACACGGAGTGCGTTCGTTAAGTTGTGCAGCCAGACGCAGAGAACATGAAAAATCTCTTTGACGTTTTGTGGTCTTGGGGCGTTGACCGGCGTCATGATAATAATAAAAAAAAGTTTTAAAAATGAAGGAAGCCTTTTTCCAGGAAGTTGTTTGGAATGTATATTTGAAAGAAGGCCTTCAATCATTCTTTAAAACGTCGGGCGTAGAATGGGGGGATTTGCGTCATAATGTTGGAGACTTATGATTTTCCCAAATGTATTTTTAATGCGCTTGTTTCTCTTTCTGAAGTAAAATAAAGCTTCAAACTGCCGACTTCCAGGTTCGCTAAAAGGAACCAAAAAAACTGTACGCAAGATTTTCATACCCTATACTTGCCTTAAAGAACTATAAAATAGTGTGCGCATTGCAGTAATCTCTACTTATGATAACGAATGGAGTGCTTGTTTAATAATCTCTACTAATTATAAAAACGGAGAGTATGTATTGGCGCTCTGTAAACCAAACAATTTCATCTAAATCTCCCAAAATTGGCGCATATACGCTTTGGAGTGTGGGACTATGCACATTGGGATGGGTTTTTTTATTAGAAATTTTTAAGTAGAATTTTAATTAATTAATAAGTATAATTAAAATATTTAAAGTCAATTCCTACTTAGGTCAACGAAGAAAATTTTTATTTTATTTACTTTTTATTAAAGAATTACCATTGATATAAATGATTTAGTTAAAGTAGGAATTGAAAAATGAAGCGAAATTTCTATGGTAATTTCCGAAAATATAACAGTATAAAAATGATTTTTACATCATTTTCAAACTAAAATATTGTCTTTTCAGCAACACTTATTTTCTTATAAATTATTTTCAAAAAATATTTTAAGCATATTTCTCAATAGTGCATTTTCATAAAATAAAAATAAAATTTATCCTGAAAGAGCAAATTAAGCTTGTATTTGAAAAGCTAGCTTTTAGTATCAACGTGTTGCTAACACATTGAAATAAAGATCAAATTAAAAAAAATTATTAATTTTATCTGCTAACTAAACATAGAAAACTATAATTTTCAGCATATATCTGAATGAAAGGAAATAAATATGAAGCGTGATATCTTTAAAGATAAAATTTAAGTACAAATTAATTCCAAGAAAAGTTTTTTTGTCATCTTTTAAAATATTTATATTATTAATAAGGCAAACATGACTTATCTGTTCGATCTATCCATACTAATCGAAGGCCTAATTGCTAATTTTTAAATCGCTATTGAGATCATATATCTTTAATTGCAAAAAATGGTCTAAATGAAGTAAAAAAGTACACTTTATTTAGTTTAGTCATTATACGTTCTAATAAATTAGGAATTTAAACTTTTTAAAGAAACCCTCGATCTTATGAATTACTTTTATTTGAATTTGTTTTTATTGTAGTAAACTGAATTATATTAGTTTGGGGAAAAAGAAACCCATTTTTATTTTACAGCCATCTATCGAGAAAATAATGGATTTGTTTCCATATGGAATTTTTCAAAATAATGGAAAAAGAAATCCATTATTTTCTTGGTAGATGGCTGTAAAATAATAATGAAATTTCTTTTTTCCCAACATAATACGTTGAATGAGAGAATTTTTTTTAAAATTGATTAATCCTTTGAGGTATTACATAAATTATAAAAATATATCTTGCAGTACGCACAAGATTTCAATGCTGAATGCCACTATTTCTAGCCTTCAAATTTTCAATAGAAATAATAATTAAAAAATAATAATAAAATCTGCTCTGCATATTTCAATATATCATGTGAGAACCACGTGCTCGTGCAAGTTAAATTATATTTTCATTCATTTTAATTTTTTTATCGAATGAATCACTTTAGTTTATCGAGCGATCCTAAAAACTTTATCTCGCATTTATTGTTTAAAAAAATTTCACATTTCCTATTTATTTCATTTCATATAATCACGTGTTCAACAGGACATTTTTCTAGGTTTTATTTGCTGTGGTCTTTAACTTTCTTTTAATCAGAGTTTTTATAAATAAAATGGTAACACGTGATTAAAAGCTGATTTTTTTTAAAGATGCTTGTGCAGATAATAAAATTTTTATTTTTCACTTACGGATTTTTGTTGACGCCAAAAACCTCATTCCTAAAATAGCATGTTCTGACATGATAATAATAATAATAAAAAAAAAAACCGTTTGGTTTCAGTAAAGAGTCTTTGGTATGTCGTTCGAGAAAAATTTGTCGCCAAAAACCGAACTAATTCGGGGTTTTACATCATTTCTGAACTCCAATATTTCTGAACAAAAATGTCGGAGGCACAAGGAAAGAGATAAAACTGTTTCAAATTTAGTGTTAAGACTGGCGCACAGCGTGGAGGCCTGCTACACGACACCCCTCGTTAAAATATGTGCTTATAATTTTTTTTAACAAATACAATACTCTCTCTTTGTATACTTCGTGTACCAGAAAGTAAAAATAACAGAAAAAAAGTGCCCAGTGCCGTCACGTCCATTACGAAACACGACTCGTCAGCTGTACTTAAAGTTCAGTTGTTACTTCACTCGTATGAGTAATAGCTTTTTGAAACATATCATTGCATCAACAGTCATCTAAAGAAACAAGTTTTTGAGTCGAAGAGCTCGTTTCCAAAAAAAAAAAAAAAAAAAAAAAAAAAAAAAAAAAAATGTGGAAAAAAACTTTTTTTTTTTTACTTCACCCTAAAAGTGAGAGGAGGGGAGGGAGGTCGCGATGAGCAGTCTGTGTCGAATTCCTTCCCATGACCAGCCGAGATAACCCTTCGATGCGAAAGTGCCGATAACCTCCGCACTTAACCTTTTGTTTGTGGTCGGCATGGAGTTGGCGCTAAAACTCTTGCGCGTTTCTTCATTGTTCTAGCGGGGAATGTGCCGATGCTCGAATTTTGCATCCATATGAAGAAAGTGTTGCCTAGATGAAATTAAAAAGTGTTCTTAACAAGTTCGTTGCCCTTTGGTGTGTCGTTCGAGAAAAATTTGTCGCCAAAAACCGAACTAATTCGGGGTTTTACATCATTTTGGTCTCATTGCATGAATCAATGGTCATTCAAGTTTTGAAATAGGAGAACTAGATCTGTCTCACCTCAATTTAACATAATGTTAGAAAGAAAAAGGAAATCTTCGATTGCAAATTTCAAGTTATCATGGGAGAACATTATTATTTTTAAGTCATTATTTGTCTTCATTGATTTAAATCATTAACCAGTTGAAACCTGTTTGAAACAAACACGAGACTTCTCTACCTGTCTCCATCCCTTCCCCCTCCCTCTCTCTCAGTCTTTTAAAAACGCATCTGCTATCAAAGAAGCATATGTAATAAAAAAGCAATACTTGCAAAAGCAAGTCAACATTTTAAAAACGCATCTCCTTTCGAAACAGCATACATAATAATGATGCAATACCAGTGAAAGCAGGTAAAAAATATATCGATTATAAGTTGTTGATGAATATTACCATTTATGCTTTACTCATTGCCTACGTGATTTCGAGCTTCAATTATACAATACCCCCTAACGAAAACAATATATTGTCATACGATTAAATAAAGAAATTGGCCACCCTGAATATTTCTCGCATCTTCCTAATAAAGGTATTACCTTTTTTTTAAAAAAAAAATCCAGTATAATAATTGCGAACATTGAATAAAACCATGGACGCCGCTCATGCTTAGATTTTTATTCTCGAAGCTCCGCTCATGAGCGCTGTATGCTTCGTAGAACAGAGAAGAAAAGCGAATATATAGTTTGGATTCATTTTTACTTCCTATTATACTTAATATACAGAAAGTATAGCAGTTATTAAAAAAAATTCAAACCTGGGATTTTGTCGAATCTCCACATTTTAGACATTCCCGAGTTTGAAAAGCACAATTTTGGAAAATTTCCGCTTGTCTGTCTGACTATAGCAACTCACAAACGCTTTGAGCTAGATGGTCTAAATTTGGTGTACGGCCTCAATACCAAATTTACAGATTTCTGTAAAATTTTCAATAAAATATGTTCAAGGGAAGTCAATCTGTCTGGCTGTTCGAATATGATTTAACACGATAGCTACAAAACGAAGATATTCAGATGAATAAAATTCGTTACATTGGTTTAACTTCTATAACGTAGCCCCCTTCAAATTTTGAGTTGAAATCAACGAAGGATGATTGTCTCAACCTCAAATCAGATTACATATGGGGTCTTAAATGAATCAGATTACATATGGGATTTTGTGACAACAAACGCGATTTTGTGTCAAATCTTTGTTCTAATCAGTTGCGAAAAACGTATCTAAAACACAAAATCGTTTTTTTTCGCTGATATTTTTAACGCATGCCAGAAATCAATCGCCAAAAAACTCTTCAAGGATGCCAAGATAGATGAAGTAAGAATTCTAATTCAAAATCAATATTCAATATTTCCTTAGCAGCCCAAAAATCAATATTTCCTTAGCAGCCGTGTAAAGTCTTCCAATGCCATGCAAGGCGTTCTATGGCGTGACAAGTTTATTAGAGAGTATACGAGAACGTTTTAGAGAGACCACTCTTGCTGACTGTAAATTAATTGATTGAAACCAAAATTTGAGAGAAGTGCAATTTTAGTTACTAGATCACATGCTGGATTTCATTTATCTTAATCGTCGCGATTTTGTGTTATCGCGTTTACACGCAAGCTGATGTACAAATCGAAATATTGTCACCTCATTTACAGATTAGGTTCGAAATTTATTACGGGTTTACACTTTAAATACTAAAACTGTATATCAAATTTTACCCACTTGTTTTTTTATGTTAAATAGTTATCGTGTTTATAATTCAACGGAAAAATAAGTTTCCCATGAATGATTGTTTTTCAAAATTTGAGGGAATCTACAAACATGGTATGAAGACCACTACCAAATTTCATCTGTCTAACTCAAAGCGTTTTCGATTTGTTATGCTCACAAATAGACAGACATAATTTTTAAAAAACACTGGACTGAGAGAGGTCTGAAATATGGGGATTTATCAAAATCTCGGATTCGAATTCTATTCCTATTATGCGTCTTTTTGTGGACTTCATATATGAGAAAGTGTAAAAACGAGATCGTTATTGAAAATGGTTTATCTATTCGTGATTGAGTCTAGGTGTTTTTATATCCTGGTTATCTCATCAAAACAAAAAAATTCGTTATTTGAATCCAGACTTTAAATAATGACTTAATTCAAAACCATTTTTGTTGTTGTTATGTTGTTACTAATGGTACTTGCCATGTACAAGCGCGCTGTCAGCCGTTAGCGGTTTTAAGCCGAATGAGCGTCTCTTGTTTTGAAGTAGCTCCAACTGCGGCCAAGAGTGCGACTTAACTACACACTCATCACATTGGCTTGCACAGCTCTTTTTTACGGGGGGGGACATCCATACACCTTACAGATAGAACACAGAAGAACAACTATACCCGATCCGGGACTCGAATCCGGAACACTCAAATCACGAGGAAGACGCACTACCCCTGTGTCAGGACGACAGCATACCAGTTTTTGTCAAATCTCAAAATCAATTTAATGTCTTTTCTGTCTAGCCCGCGTTATCCAATTTTTTGATTTGCGGACAACTAGAGATCTATGCAATGTTGCCATAAGACTTTTATGCATTTAGATGCACTATCTCGCATCTCCAGATTGAAATTTATACCAATTTTATTTATTAAAGTAATTGTAATTTTTTTAAACATATATTTTCAATTAACAATAAAACAGCCTGAACGAAAAATATACTGTTGGTCAATAGCGACTGATGTGGCCTGAACTGGAAGCTCTGAATCATTCATTGGCAACTGAAGAGATGCAAAAAATGAAAGTATGCCGGTCAGCCACTGGTGACTGACATGGTGCTTATTAATTATTAAAGTAAATTTAAAATCACATATTGAAATAACAATATAGAAAATTAATTTTACTAAGAAAAACATATTATATGCATTCAAATGATATGCAGGGGCACCACAAAGGATTCAGTAATAAATAATTACTGCTTTCTTACTTACATAATAATTTATCTGATAGTGAAGATTGTCGCCTGGGTGAATTGATTTGAAGACACAGGCTGTTTTTTATGAGGTTTGTAGTTAACATCAACAACAAAAGGTACATGATTACGCCATAGTGTAGCAGGCTTTGAGAAATACACATAAAATTTTCGGGAGAGAACCGAGATCACACTCCCCTTAGTATCCGAGTCAAGTTTGCTTCTACTTGAAAATATATATATATATATATACTAAAATCAACAGTGATACTACGTGGTGTTTACATGATTGGCAGCTGGCTCCGTCTAAGAAGATCATGTGATTAATTGAATTCTTAATAGATTCTTTTTTTTCTATCGCCATATACCTGAGGAGCATTTCAGACATGGAGATGTAAGGCTTCCGGAATGGTGTTATCATTTCCTTGATGAATACAGAAATGGTTTGGGATAGATACGATGATGACGACATATGCGTCTTACAAGAGGGGCTGTACCGTGGCCAGTAATGGACCTAAAAACTCATCTTTCATTCTCACCAATGCTGAGGCGGCATCGGCCAGTCGAATTTTGCAGTGTGCCTTTGGGAAGATTGGAGTAGTCAACTTGTGATTACTTTAAAACATTTTAATTAATGTTTTTCATAGAGATTGGATCGGAGTGGTAAATAGTATTCCAATGATTGTGATCTTATTGAGCAATTGTAATGGTTTCCCCCTTAAGGCCTTGCGGGGTTTGAATGTGGTGATTTTGGTTTTGGGGGATACAGGTTTCCAAGACTGAGCCCATCTGTCTACTTTTGCGTTGATCAGAATAATGCGTATTCTTATAGTCGCAACATCAAAATATGATTAGATATAGAAAAAAAAGTACTACGGAAGTTTAATTTAAACGTTTGATGGATAACATTTCAGACTTATCCATTAGTTTGCTTATTTTTTCAAAATGGAATGAAAATTTTATCTTTAATGGAATATTAATCTTTAAAATCAGATTTTTAAACCAAATTGTCATTTTTTCATTAGATATTAAAAGAGGGGCGAGGGAAACGAAAGAAATTTTCTATCAAACAGCTGGTGAATTCATGCTTTATTTAGTTTTGCTGAAATTCATTTACTTGTGATAAGATGAAAATATCACACTCGTTTAATCATTGATGAAAAAATTTTAAATTTCACACCTACATAATAAAATATTAATACAATTAACAAATTTCAGAATATGGCTGCCATAACTGTAATTTTCATTGTGTTTTCTATGCAATGCTATTTTAAGAAAAACTGTCTTAGATTACATGAAGTAATTCGGTTGTGTGCTTGATTCTTTCCCCACTTTATAAGTTTGTTGTTGTTTCTTATGGCACTTGCCATGGGCAAGCTCGCTGAGGTAGACAATGATTTAAGCCTAATTCGCCTCTCTTTTATTGTATAAGTTCCAACTAGAGTTCAAGAATTCGATTTTTCCCTACTCACTCATCACATTCGCTTGCACAGCCCCTTTTTGCAGGAGAGCACATCCACTCAACTTACAGATAGATTACAGAAGAACAACCATGCCCAAACCGAGACTCGAACCCAGGATGCTCAGATCTCGAAGAAGACGCGCTACCCCTATGCCATGACGTGGCTCAGTTTATTATTAAAATAGTTAACCGTTAATTACGCGGTTTTAAATTTACTCAATAGCAATTATTACACACTGGTCATTTTTTAAAATCTTTATCTTGCTATCCGTTCGATTATGCTAACCTTTTTTTATAATTTGAGACTATATTAAGGGAACTATTCATACAATTGATTTCGAAAAATGTAGCCGTCGAACTTTTTCCTTATATTTGAATTTACTGTTATGAAACGTGGTTCAGTTTTGCCTAAATTCTTAGTTTTGTCCTTCCTTATCATTACCAAATATGAAGTTTTAGCAGTACAATCTGCCTTTGGCATCATCATCAAAGAAACAAAAAACTAAACTGAAGTCAATTTTTTCTCGGAAAAATTACGTGTATCTATTGTTTGTTATGTGAGTAGTTAGTCTGGACATTTTTAGTATTTCAGTAAGAATCTTCTTAAGTTATTGTATTGCTAACAAATGGCTAAGGGTAGCTATAATATTTCAGTTTCTGGTGCCTCGAATTTCGAAAGAGGCGGGAATATTAATGCTGATGAAGGTGAATTAGAAGCTCAGGAATGTACGAACAGTTGTCTAAATCCAGCCTTCCTGCGCTCATTGTCATTTCATGACCGACCCCGCTCGTCTCGAGCTCCTAATAACAAAGGCTTTCGCTGCACTCGATACAAAGCGTTGGCATCATCCTCGCTTGAGAAGATTCCAGCTAATCTATTGCTTCCATCGGAAAATAAATCTAAATCTGGTGTACACTACTGTTCAGAATCTGCCAGATCGACTGCCCAATCGCCAATTTTTAAGGAATTTTCGTCTTCTGCAAGCCGGCAGACTGGTCAAAATCCAATATCGGGAGAGGATATCTTATTAGAAAACAGATATAGGAGATTCGGTGCGGAATCCGAGAAACTTTTAGAGAAAACTATCACTATTTTACGAGCTTTAGATAAAGATATATCAAAATCATTAACCAACTTAACCAGGCCAGAATCGATAGCTTTAGAGTCTGTCGTAGAAATTTACAAAAGTAAAGTTAGAAATAATCCGGACTGTTCTTTGGTTCCTGAATCAGATTTGTCTACAGAAATTTCTAGTCCGAATGTATACGAAAAAGTAGAGTTATC
>JAOUZG010003783.1:183236-204861 GCA_026289955.1 Argiope argentata
GAAAAATGCAATCTAAAAATAGATACGAATAGCAGTATTTAGATTTAAATAGGAAAATTTTAAAAAATCTATTCATATCATTTTGCACATTTGAAATTAGTCAAAATTGTAATTACCTCTGTTAAAAATCAGCAAAATTTTAATACTCTAGTATTTAAAATCAGCAAAAAAGGGATTAAAGGCATTAAGAAAAATAAAAATAATAACGCAGTATCTAGAAATAATTGTTAACAAGAAAAGAAGTCATAAGTATAGATACTATGATTTAAAAAAGAAACAAAAATTTTATAATTAGAATTCAAAGGTAAAGGTTATATTATAATGGAATTTTGATTTGGGTAAAGTATGATTTGGAAGCATACACAATTAGGCATAAAAATATTTATGATATACCAAATTCAGGTCCATTAAATTACGGAAATGTGAGACAAAAATCTAATAATTTAATACAAACAACAACAAAAATTAAACAATTTTAAAAAGCAACGTTTAAAAAACAGATTTCTACATCTACAAATTAAAAGAGCCAACATCACAAAATAAAAGAATTAGCGAAAATCCTAATTTGGAATTTATGCCCACAGAAAACAATTTTTTTAAAAAAATCTTAACTTTAAAACGCTAACAAAAGCCGACAATTGCATAATTGAATGGAACAAAAAAAAAGTTCGAATTTCTCACAACAATAAAAATATTGATAGAAACCGTGCATGAACTTCCTAAAAAATTTATTTAAGTTACAAGGGAAAAAACAGCATGAAAATGAAATCGATCTCGCTAAAAATTAATGTTTAAATTTTCAGAAATTCTAAAAAAATATTATAATGCTGGCATTTTAATTTAATGTTTAAATAACTTCCAGAAGATGACGGGAAAACGTTAGCATTTTTTTTTCATTAATTGATGTTATAATGGATTAAGGAGTTGGTAATGACGTTTCCCTAGTCATCAAAAACACATGTATTAAATTTCGGACAAACACTGTAGATTTGAATAAAAAGAAAACAAACTTTCATCTTATTGAAATAGTTCTAATACGACCATCACAGACTGTGAAATCTAATCATTAGCCATAATTTTCTTGACATGCGTTCGGAATTTAAGAAAACAAAATAAAGTGATCTTTCAAAGAATTAAAATAATAAAGTAAAGGCTACTCTTTTCACAAGGAAGTTTTATTTCTTTCCAGAGGAAATTATAATTATATTCCAAGCGGAAAGAAACGATAATCAGTTTTTTAAAGCAAAAAAAATTTAAAAAATAAAGTAATTCTACCTTTATATTTCGATCAGGAATTAACCTTGGGCGAGAGATCGTTTTTTTTTCTTTTAACAATAGAATAGTTTATTTTAATGAAAGAGACTCCAAATGATTTTTTAAAAAATACTCAAACCAGTAAATATCCTCAGAGCGTGACATCTTTTTATAACTTTTTCCTCTTTGTCCAAATCAAAAAATTGCAGCTTTTTTTTTTAATATTTTAAACATATTGTTCTTTATTTTAGATTTTTTTTATTAAAAATGAAATAATATTCATATTTTTATGAAGGCCTTTATTACCCTGGAGTGTTTTTATTTTAAAAAAAAAACCTGATGTCTTAGTTATGTAAATTACAAATGGAATTAATCCAGCGAAAAGCTATGCTTTCCAAAAAAAATTTAATATTAATAGAATTGGTTATTTCTTTATTCAAAAAAATTATTCTATTTTATAACTTTATATTTTGCATTAATTATTCAAATGCCTTAAGAGTAATAAGTAAACGAAATTCTGATATTAATCTTAAGCGAAAAATCGAATTTCGGATTTTTCTGGCGTTTCAATGTTTTTATATGTGGTAAATAAAAATTATTTTTCATTTATTACATATAATTATGGAACTGTTTCATATTCTAAAGAATATTCATTCCTATTTTGATAGCTATTCATAAGAAATTGAAGAGATGGATGCATTTTCTTTATAATTTTTTTTTAATTCTTGAATTCGTAATACCACAAATCAGTCTTATGACAAAGAAATGTTAATGTAACTTAAAAAGCAAAATCCACTGATATTTATTTTCATAATATGATTAAATATATTCTATTATTAATTCATTAATATAACAAACAAAAAGTTTAACACAACCTTTAATCGATAGCATCTATTAGAAAAACTGCTCCTTTGGAATATGCAAAATGAGAATAATTTTTTATTGTAAAGAATATTTATATCTTATTGTTAGAAACCTTTTAAAATATATTATTTATAACGAAACGTCTTTTAAAAACGATTTTTCATCTCATTTTCTTAAATATTGCCAAAATATATAAATTGTAAGCCATACATAACGCAAAGGTTTATTTACTTTCTCTCTCTAAAAAAAAATTAAATTTTCATAAATATGTATACAATCAGACCAGGCGACAGAAATATGATGTACAGCTGAAAAAGAAAAGAAAAAAAAACAGTGATATATAAATATAAAGGAGACTAGCATTTTCACAATCTGATGACACAAGCATTAACTATTGTCAATTATGTGTTGTCACTGTAACTGGAAAAGACAAAGGTAATCTGGTAATTTGAATAATATTTCACTTACTACTGTCTGTATTCTATTGTCATCTTAACACATAGCAGTCTGAATTCATGCTTTTTTTTATGAAATTGAATAAAACTTCTACATCATGCAACACGCAACAATTTTTTTTTCATTGGTGAGTTATTTTACATTATTTCTTTCGCTAGAACTTTAAAAATGATGTAACAACTAACTAAATGTTTAACAGATAGTAAAATCGCCATTTGAAATAATTTAATTCACTCATTTTTAGAGCTTAATTTAATTTACTCATTTTCAGACAATTTGATCTAACCGAGAAAAATATTTAAAGGAACTTACTAGAATAACTTTTTTCAGTTGTGTAACTGATTATTTTATAAAGCAATTTGAAAAAAACTGTTTCATTTCAAACATCAATGAGAAAAAAAAATACTGTTTTTCAATTAAGTATTTTCTTATACAGAGAAACATTTTATAGATTTCACTAAATGATCCACATCCAAAAAATGAAAAAAAGAAAGCTAAAAGCTATTTTTTTCTGGCTAAAGGTCAAAGTTTTATTATATTCTATATATATATATATAAATAGGATTTTGGTTAAAAAGATAATACAACATATTAAAGTCTGGTAAAAATAATAACATATTTCATTCTCTAACCTGTCATGTCAACAGGAAAAATGATTTTAAAGGGGGAAAAAAACAGTAAAAAAACGTACCGGTGTTGAAAATCAGTTAAATTTCCAACCATGTGAACCGCAGACGTCGAATGGGGGCCCCTAACTGTCAGACTTCGCTCGAACTTGAACTTCCCAGACACTACACTAGGGGGGAACGGTAGCAACCCAAACAAAAATACTTTTCTGAGAAAACACTCGACCCGCTAACAGCGGAATTCATTTCTCTAAACACTTGGGCTGTTCTTCCAGACATATCCAAGGATCTGAATACATTCTAAAAGAAAAAGCATCGGCAACACGCACAGTGAAGCATAAATATGCAAAAAGTTTGTTTACGCAAATCAAGATCGTGTATCCTTCGCGCAGAAGCGTCTTTCGAATTATGAAGAAGAGTTGAAAGATTCTTGTTTTGGAGTCCCGCTGCTGAAGGCCACGTGACTCATGATGTCATTTCCCATCCATGTGCTCAGCGGGAAGTGACGTATATGAGTAATCTGGGAAACTTCTTTCTGCGTCCCAGGAAGTATCGTTCGTCGTTTTTCTTTTATTTTCGTTACTTTCTGTTTGTTTATCTGCTTTATTAACACAATTTGCCCGCGGTCTGACTCGGTGCGAGAAGACTGAAAGATAAGGTCATAATATGTCACGAGTTAAAGAAAAGCTATGCTCTGCAAAAGAAAAAAAACAAATAAGTAAAACAAATTCATTCTTGTAAAGTTTTATACATTGTTGTTCTTTTCAGTGCTGTTCATGAAAGAAAGGAACCCCAAGATGAAGTGACCAATCTATAAAAAATGTTACAAACAAATTCAAATGTGCGATACTTCAACTTTCAAATGGTCATCATTTTCGACTTAAAAAAAAGGGTATTTACCAAGCATAAAAATTTTTCCATCTTACTCTTTACTCGGTATCTTTTAACAATAGAAAAAAATGTAAACGGCCATGATTTGAGAATTGGAGGTCCCAATTAAAGGAAACATAATGTCTTCTACTTTCTTAATTATTTCTCTCAAAATAAAACATTTAAAAATATATATATTGTTGATAAGTGTCTTCACAACTAAAATAGTTTTAAATATTAAAATTCTGAAATTCACAGTCATAAAATGACCTCCTTATCAATAACAAAATTGTGTTTTTTGGGGAATTTGCAATTTTTGATTCTGAAGCTTAATGCTAATAAATGCAAAAATTGGACCTGAAATTAAATGTAAATAATAATAACGAGTAAATCTTTTTCAATAACTTGCTTTATAAGTAAAAAAAACTTCACAATGGGCATTCTTATGAGCAGTCGGTTCAATAATCCAAAAGACACCATACGAATATTTTACAGCCATTCTTATAAAATCATTTCAAAAGTTTGTAGCGAAATTTTGAAAATTTCTCAAAAATAATTTGGAAAAAAAAAACGGCAATCTTATTATTTCTTTTATAGAAAATCTTATTCATTCTAACTTTAGTTATTTTAATAAAGTTCAGATATGATATATTTTTGAAATAATAAATTTTTATTTGAAATTTTCGTTAAATTTCGATACATAATAGAAAGATGCATTTCATATAAAATGTATATAAATCTTTTATTCGATCTTCAACAAAAAATTTTTTAAAAAAATATTAAAATCAAATTTGCTATGCATGTTTCAATGTATTATGTCAGAACATCATTTCTTGAACGGCCAAGCACCACGTGCTCGTGCAATTTAAATTATATTTTTAATTATTTTAATGGGTTCATTGAATGAGTCACTTTAGTATTGCAAACGATCCAAAAAACTTTGTCTCGCATTGATTGTTTAAAAAAATATCACATTTTCTATTTATTTCATTTCGTATAATCATGACATGATAAAAAAACATTTATGTATAAAAATGAGAAAAAGTATTTTTTATAAATAATATCATTAATAATTTCCGTAAATTTTTAGAAAAAAAATTTTTTTCCTTCTATTACATTTTTCTATAAATTATTAAGGAAAAATTTGGTTATTTTACAGAAAATTGACTAAAACACTTTTGAATGTCAGTTTAAGCTTTTTACGGAAGGCTTCAAACTTCCAAAAATGAAACTTGCTTCAAATAAAAAGTATCATGAACGTTTCCAAATTTTGAAACAATTTCAATATTTTCATCCAAAAATTATTGTATATGTTTTAAACGTAAGAATTACATCCAAAAAGTAGCAGCTGTATTTGAATAATTATAATAGATTATTTTAATTCTTTGACACCAAAGGCTTTTTTATATTGTAGTTTAACATTAAAATTGCCGACGTCATGGCATAGGTGTAGTGCGTCTTCCCTGAGAGCTGAGAGTCCAGGTTTGAGTTCCGGTTCGGGCATGGTTGTTCTTCTTTTATGTTCTCTCTGTGAGGTGTGTGAATGTGTCCCTCTGTAAAAAGGGGATTTGCAAGCAAATGTGACGCATGATGTAGCTAAGTCGTGCTCTTGACCATAGTTGGTATTCTTGAAAAAACTAGAGACACTCGCTTGGCTTAAATCACTTCAGATAACTGTCTGCGGGCTTGTATAGTGCTATAAGTAAAAACACAAAACACAAAATTAAAATTCGTTTGTCCAAACTAACTCATCGTTGAAAAAAAAAACATTTCATATTGCAGCAAAATTGAGTTTCTATTTATTGTGTATTTGTTATTGTTAATCATTTGAGAAATCATTATTATTTTTTTATTTCAGTGGTATTATGTGTTGATAAATTTTACTACCATGCAGATAAATTTATAATAAATATATTTTAATTTTCTTTATACAATCTTTATTCCTTGCCTTTTTTCATTTTTTTCTTCTTAAATATGCGTTTTATTTTAACAAAATATAATATTAAATAAAACTCTATCCATTTTCAGTATATAAATTACGCTAATACACATTTTCCTCTTTTCTTAATTTAAAAATATATAATAAAGTGGACTTTCTTTTTCTTAGCTCCATCGAACGAAAATTTAATCGTTTTTTCCCCGTGCTTCTTAAACATTAGACTGATACTTTTTCCCTAATTATTTATCAATTTCAAAATTAGCCAAAGTCCATTCAAATGAATGATCGGAAAATCCTTGTGTCTAAATCCTTGAAATTAATCGATTCAAAATTATCGTTACGTGTCTCCTAGTCCTTCAATTGTAACACGAGCATTTGAAACGGACCTTGCTTTTAAATGAGTTTCTCCTATGACGAAGAAGGCTTACGGTCATTAAATCTTTGTAATGTAATCCTATTTGTTATTCTGTTTCGAAAAATTCAATTTTTTTCACCTTTTTCCAAGGTGCATAAAAGTCTATATTCTTTATATTTTTGCGCATTTTTTTTTGGAACCATTTTCATTTTTATGAATTTGTGGAATCAAAATTCCTTAAATATATAGCATTCTTTTAAGTATAAGTAATTGTTTCCTTCATTTTCCGCCCCTATTAAATAAACACAGGACACGTGTCTTGTCTGTCCACCTTGGTTATGCCACTCCTTAAATTGAATAAAACGTTTTTCAACAAATAACTTTGGCATATGCGCCATAAGGTTATTTTTGATTATCGCTTAATACATTTAAATAAAAACAATAAGATATTATAAGGTATTTGATGTCATTTAAAGAGTAGTATGAAATACGTGCAAAATATGATAAAATGTTATATAACTGTGTTAAAATGTTTATTTATATATTACTCAGTATACAATCAAATCTCAAATCAAATAAATAATAAATCAAATAGCAAAAGGTAAAAAAGTGATTACTAAGCGAGCGATGTTGCACAGAAAGGGTGGCGAGACTTGTTTTAGTCTATATTGACCGCCTGTTTGGAAACAATTCTTATATCAACTCGGAAGAATCTTTGGCCTTATAGCGTTGTCGAACGCGATTTCGAAAGATTTGAAGAAATGCTATGGAGCCTTAATTGATAAGATTTTTATCTCTGGCCAAGGTTATGGGGCTAGAGGTGGATAACAGCAATATTGATGAACTATTTTAAGACCATAGACTGGTTGTAAAGTTTCGACTTCAGATTCAGTGAGTTCCAGATACGAGACCCGATTCCACCGGAGAACCGATATGCAAGTGAGTCTAATGCTCGTTAAATCAGTCGTGGCATAAACACCTTCTCATTGGTGTGGTGTGGAAGTTTGGAGAGGAAGTAATAGCTCACGTGTCATCTTCATCATACGACCGCGGTTCAAAATTACTCTGGCCGTCCCAGAATAAGTTTAGTGTTGCCTTTAAACGAGACGTTAGTATAACTAAATTAAACTGATTGTTAGAGACTTAATCGAGCTTATCGGGTTGATTGCTTTATTAAGATAATGTTATCGAAAAATAAATACTTAATAAATCTCAGAAATTCTAAAGAGAACGAACAGGCTGAAGACAAATCTTTGTATAAAAAATTACACAAATTTTTACACTATATGATAATTTATGTTTCAAACACTTTTTTTTTTTTGTAAATTTTATTAATAAATTGTTCAAAATGTTTCCTTCATATATGTCTTATCGTGCAATTTATAGATAATAAGCCAGCTTATGAGTATTATCGTGTTTAAACAAGACGAAAATTTCGTAATAATTCCATTTGCGATCACAACCCGTGGTTTAGGAAGAACAATGAAAAGACGATGGGATGACCTTGAGCGCTACTGAAGATTCAGAAGACAGTATCAAACTACAAATACAGAAACGCTGTATATCAAAAGCAACAAAAGAGAAAATTACACTACTTTCCTTTTCTGTCATCAAACATGGCATCTTCGTGAAATTTACGAGCTAATAAAATGCATTATTCGCGGACAAATGAGGGCGGCAGAGTCCGTCCGAGACAGAAAAATCACAGTGGAGGTCTGTACTAAATTTTTCCCACGCTGGACAGTTTTCACTCTTCTTGATACTTTACAAATTTTTCAATGAGGCAAATCTATTTATTCATTTTGATTCAACCAAAAATAGCGGGTGTGGTTTCCTCGAAACTTTCTTGTATACTTCCTCTTAAAAATGTTATTCACCAGTAAAAAAGTTGTGAACTTTGACTATGGTTGTTAACGTCAAGAAACAAGGTGTCTCACTATATATTTTGTTGCTTGTTTGTTTTTTATATTTTCTATATTTTTTTTATTGAGAGTTTGGTGTTTTGCGAGATCAGATAGCATAATTAGTAAAATCAAGTATGTATTTTGAACATTTTATTTTTTTTTTCTGACCGACATCAAAATTTGGCACAGATTACCAATTTCCTTACAAGATTTTCTACCAAATTTTATTTATCTATGTCTTTACATTTTTGAGTTTTTTCTTTTACGTGCTTTTGAATGCACAGGCCAAACGAATAGTCAAAGCGTTCTCAAATTTGATTCGGTTCTATACTTTAAATGTGAAAACTGTATGCCAGATATCGTTCAAATATCAATTGAAATCCACACCTTTGGCCAAAGATCTCGTATACCAAATATCTTCTATTTAACTCAAAGATATTTTGAGTTAACGCGTTTGTAGACGAATACATATAATTTCAATTAGTGGAAGTAGTACGACCAAAACTTTCTAGCATGCTGTTCAATAAAAGTGTTACCCTCCATTTGCCGTAAAAAATTTTAGTAATACTTTAAGGTAGAGAGAGAATGCCTTATACGATATTGACTTCCAATAGTTACTGAATATTAAACTTTGGCCTGGATTTAGCATTGTTACTGAAGCTATTGTGTTATCCTTGGCGAGTTTTTTGGTGATTAATCCCTGGTATGTGGTTAATAACATCCGAAAACAGAATATGCGTTCCTGAAATGTTTTTACCAACGGATTGAAATAAAAATTTGGCACAGAACCACAATTGTAGCCATAAAATCATTTACCCTATTCGACATATTTGTGTCAATGGATTATTGAGTTATCGCGCTTAAATATTTCTGTGAGAGCATATCAACAGACGGTCAACACTTTGTTGGATTTGTCTGAAAATCAGACAGTTGTCTACAATACTCACAGAAAACATCTGAAAGTTAAAAATAATGACTTGAGTTCAGTACTGATTGTTCCAAGTATTCTTAGGATTCTGAAGGACATGATGTCTAAAATTGCCAATTTTTTTTCCAACTATTTGAAAGTTTGTAGAGGAGTAGGTGATCAGTATTTCACCACTTTGGGGGAAATTATCTCGAAGAGGATATCTGTTCGACAGATTCAGACAATGTAAGATTGGATATTGCTACAGCACACAGTCGGCCACAACAAATCCTGTCGATACTGCTACTTTCAGTGGTGGCGGGGTGGTCGGCTGTGCAGAAGAAGTTGTCTACAATATAGATGTTAAATCTGTGCATTGAATTTAATCCATCTAACTCTGTTCGATTTGTAATTATCGTGTTTAAATTATATATATTTGAGCAACCGGACAGACAGACTTTCTTTTATTATGAATTTTGTTCAAAATTTGATAAAAACATACAAAATTGATTTGAAGAGTATGTACAAAATTATCCACCTCAAAACGTTTTTGAATTATCTTTTTGTCACAGACAGATTGACTTACAAACACACAAAACACAGTTTAATGCCCTTGCAACTATACGCTACTGATAGAGTGTGTGTTAATTAAACAGTGGGTAAAGTGTTTAGACTGGGCACAGTGAGTAGACAATCATTAAGGCCAAAAAGAAATTTATTTTACAAAATTTTGACATACATTTAAACATTGAGAACGCTACACACACACATACAAAAAAAATACACTACACTAAAAGGTCTGACAGAATTCTTATCTACTGCGAAGGGCCGCGTTGGCTCGGTGTTAAGGTCTTTGTTCGTAATGCGTAGGGCTTCAAGTTCGAGACCCGATTCCACTGAAGAACCGCCATTTAAGGGGGTCAATTGCACGTAAAATCTGTCAAGGCCTAAGGTCCTCTCGCTAGTATGGAGAGGGGGGTGCCATCTCAGATGTCGTCCTCGTCATCTGACCGTGGTTGAAAATTACGAGGTCCGTCGCAAAATAAACCTAAAGTTGCTTTACAACGGGATGTTAATATAACCAAACTAAACCAAATCTCATTGACTGCGCAGCTAGCTTTTCACCGCTGACAAACTTCCCTTTAAAAATTCCCTAAGGGAGTATCGGACGGCTGATCAGCATCTTACGGTAAGGAAAATAAATGAACCTTACTGAGTGTAATGATCACTAAGCGGGAGAGACATTGAAGAACGCTTCCGTTCTATTCATCGCTGTGACTATCATCCATAATGTTTGACATTTATAGATTAAAGTTTGGTAAAGGGACTTTAATATAGAGGGGGGGAAATTAGCTGGTTAAAATTCAAATGGGAAATGGCTTGGGCTTATTAAGCAAACTATCAAAGAGAAACTGAATGCTAATCTACATAAACAAACTTACAAATTGTGATATACAGACAAACAAACATAATGCCAAAAATGTGTTCTTCATACTCAGAGATTCGTAAAAATCTTATTTCCTCTTTTCATCATAAACGAGAAGATAAAAATGTGTTTCCTGCACTAAAAAAAGTCTGAAACATGGCGATAAGTCAAAAATCGCCAAATCATTTTTTGTCCTTTATAATATATTTTTTTCCTTTTTTGTATGCTTCATAAATGAGGAAAAATAATCCATTTTATTCTGAAAACTTGATCATAACACTTCTGGGAATTTAGAACATTGTTCTCTGCAGTGTCAGGAAAAACATTTGTCTCAGTCAACCGATATAATTTCTATCTTGGTGATCTTCCAATGAGGCAGCCAACAAAGCCAAGATTAAGATCTTTGGAGGGAGTATGTTGATCATTCTTTTACTCAATTCCACCTGTTGAAAACTTGCAGTCGTTGCTCAAATGTTGCCCGTTTTCGACCCAGAAAATAGGTACATCAAGACAATACTAGTCTACCACGGAGTTTGTAACAATTTAATTTATATTATGAAATAATTAAGATTTCATACGTATCTTTAATCATATTCTTGTTCTTTGATGATCAAGGTATCCTACTGCATTGGAAATTTGAATTTGAATTGTTTAAAAAAATTTCAAACCGAAGCAAAAATAGCTTTGGCTTGAAATCTTATCGATTCGCGTCTTGATATTCGCTGGCGAGGTCGATGTGTTGCCAAACGGCATTTAACAAATTCATTACAATTAATTTGCATCCCCGTCCATGCAAGTTCCTGGTTTAATTTGTTGGAAGTCCGCCAATGATTACAAAATTTTACTCTCTTGTTTATTAAACTTCTTTCGTGTCTATGAAGACGGAATTTAGAAAAAGATTTTGCAATTCAATTCCTGAGAACGAACATTTTGCAAAATTTAGTTTTCGTGATCAAAATTCATTTATGTATTTTCTGAATTTAATTATAGATTGATAAATTAGCTTTAATTTAATTTCGAGAGAACAATTATGCAGGGGTTTAAAAAATCAGCTCACAAAATTTTACATTTATTGCAATAATAAATAATAGAGCATATTAAAAGATTAAAAGTACAAAATTATTATTAATAAAAATTTTAAAAACCGTACTTTTTTTATTTAGTTGCTTAAAAATAAAAAACAGTTTCTTTCCCTAAACTTTTCAAAAAACTTTAGTTACTGAAAGTATTGCAGCAAATAAAATAAGACACGGACCATTTCATAACATATAAAACCGACAGTTCCAATTAACTTAGAGTGGAGTTACAAAATGTCTCTCCCCTCTCCCCCTCGGAGAAGGATAAATTAACATTTTGTTCAGCCGCGGCAAGATCTTGAATAGATGTGAATCTTTATAAAAGTATGATTTTAGCTTAAAACTTACCTCAGGCCTAATAAGCAGTATGACAAAAAAAAAAAAAAAAAAAAAAAAAAGAAGAAGTTCGATACGCAAACAAACGACTCGTGTCGGCTCAAATCCTAGCCACCTAATCAAAATTTCTTTTCGACTGAATGTATGTTCAATCCAATCTTCTCACACATTAATTTCAAATATTGCGTGATCAGACCAGATTATTGTTTGTGTTCGTTATATCTATGCAAACATTTATTATATTTAATAATGAATACTTTTAGCCTAAGTTCTTTTTTAGGGGCAGGGAGGGTGAGGATACAAAATATCTTTTTGAAGAAACTTGAGAAAGAACATCGTTAAAAAAAATTTAGAACACAGAGGACGAAGTGATCCTCTATAGATCTGATTCTTAAGAAGTACGTCTCGATATGCTTAAAAAATTTGGAGCCACTGATGTAAGTTACTTATGTTCATAGTTTTACAATATTCCAATTCTTAAAGTTCTATTTTTTAACTAGCGAATCAAATTTTTGATTAAAACAATTCGAATGTATTGAAACTAATCTATGAATGTAATCTAATTAGAAGCTGAGAGATCACAATAAAAATTCGACCCAGAAATTCAACCTGAAATCTTAGAAACGCATTTAAAAATGAGTACAGTTCCCTTTTAAAACTAAAATAGCCGTAAAAGTTTTATTTTTTTAATATTCAACAATTTAGTACATAACGCATGTAGTATATCAATACATTGTAAATAATTTTAAATAACAAAGTGATCATTTTAATTTAAAAATTTATTAGCTTCAATAAATAAATAAGCAATCATAATAAACATCCAATGACAAAATTTTAATATGATATTTTTGTATTGCTTTGAAGTTTATTGCTTAAAAAAACTCCTTAAACGAACTGTAAAAAATGCTGCCAAACATATTTTTATTTAAATGATTATTCCGCTACTTAGATATCAAAAAAATGTTTATATAATTCAAAGACACCCTTCTCCTCTATTTTACTATATAGCGTGAAAAATATTATGAAGAATTAAACATTAAAATGGACAGGAATTTGAACTTTCAGTAGAGCATGCATCGCATCGCTTAATAATGCTATATCCTTCATGGAATGGAGAAAATCGGCTTTTTAATAACAAATTCTTGCATTTATTCGCGAATTTTTATTTAATTCAGAATGCTCTCAAAGGAAACTTATCAACATAATTTCATCTATTCAGTTTTAAATTCTTTCTTTCTTTATTTATTTTGCCTCGGTCTACATTTGTTGATTTACATATATATATTATTTGATTTAGCAGTTCCATTATTCACCTACTCTCTTAATTCTTGTGATGCGAATTCTTACCACGAAGATTTTATTCGCATGACCGAATCAAACAGATCCGTTTATTATTATTATTTTTTCGTCTTAACACGTATTGTAGGACTGGGCTCATTAAAATCAATAACATGTTAACATTACAATAACTTCTGATGTTTTTCCCCTATTGTTAGATTGTTCTGCTTGTATCCGTGACCGTTAAGAAGAAAGAACAGAGTTTGTTTACTCTACCAGCATTCCGTTCTTTCATAAAAAATAAATAAATAAAAGATTGATAAAAGCATTTTTCTGACTAATTCAAGAGGTTTCTGTACTTTATTTATTAGTTGGAAAGTAGCTTACAAGATGCCCAAATTTCGAACGAAAAGAAAACCACTGTTTTTCCCGAGATGAGTTATCGATAATTAAAAAAAATGGTTTAGAATATTATGTTTACACTTTTAGATATTTTAAGCTACCGTTTGATAAAAATAACTTTCCAATTTGTCCTTAACAAATTTGCAAATTTAAAGAATGGACATATGACTAATTACGGCACGTTCAGAATTGATAAAATCCTTCCTAGTTACTCACATATTTCCACATTGAAAGTTTAAAAGTTTAGTATTCGAAAAACCAAGCTTTACAAAAGAGGGGGGTGTTTTTTGTCCAAAATATTTAGATACCGTAATGTTATTTATAGGACAAGTTGATTGATTTGCACAATAACTACATTGTTGCTATTGGATGTGAGCCGTACATATTATTATTCCGATAATGCCATATAGCGCCGTCTCGCAAAATTTTGATGTACCAGTAGGTAATCATCCTATGGTGAAAATACAAGTACCATAAAAATTTACGAGATGACGCTTTTATGACATTGTCACCATTAGAGGAAACCGAAAAAGTCTAATAGATTTTTTTATTATTGTTATTATTTGTGAAATAGCATGTGTGTGTTTCCAGCAAAGACAGCTATTTCGATAAACTTTAAAGAAGCATAACTTTATTGAAGTATAAAATGTAATTTAATCAGTAGAACCATTTCGGTGATACTCAAAAAATGAATTTATGAATATAGATACAAGAATTATTCGTTTAAAGTTATAAGTTCCCATCGAGCGAAAATTCTATTGAAATTACATTGACCAAAAATATTATTTTTTTCCACTTTGATTTATTAAAATGCCGGCAGTTTTAAAGATAATGAATTGCAATATAAATCTTTGGATTGTTCTCCCCTCGAATTGTGCTGTAAGACGCATACTCTATTGCATAATCGAATATAAAAAAAGAGTAAGCATGAGTTTTCGACTCCTACCTTTTGATTCACAAGACCTAAAATTTAGTCAAATAAATATAAATGGGGAGTTTTAGTCAGAAAGCCATGTAATAAATTACATTTATGCAATTCTTTCAGTTTTTATTATCACTTACATAAGAATAGACAAATCTTCATGGATTATCCCTTCGATTGATATGTGATTCTAAAGCTAAAAAGAGGTGTTTCATTTATTTACTTGAGTTACTGCGGAAATATATATACGTATGGACAAATCCATTTTCTTCCAATATATGACAGATGTGTACAATTTTTAGTAATTCCTTGCCTTCCCAATTTCATTTGCTTGTTTTTATCCTTTTTAAGATGATTGTGCTCCTAAATCGGTCAAAGAAAACATACAGTGCAATCACGGATATTAGAACTAATTGGAACCGAGTTTGGTTAAGATTCGAAAAAAATTCATGAAATACCCTCGATACACCAAATATAGTAGAATATTGACTTTAGGTGCTCATCGGAAGAATAGGAAAGCAGCTAAAGGTGGTTCACACAATATAGTGGTAGCAAGAAAATTGAAAATAGTAATCCTGGGTTCAAAAGATTCACAGTTTCCATAGCAACGCGCACTAGAAGTACTTTAGTGGTCTAAAAGTGGTAGAGTTCGTTTCATCTATTGTCTAGACTCTAGATCATTCGATTCCAGGTAGTGTTCGCTAAACTATTGCCACGTAAAAGTCTGCCATTGTGTTGATTGTGTTCAAGTATGAGCCGTGTGATTGCATTAATGTTTTATGAAATATTATATCACTGCCTCCATAGACAAGTGTTAAGATTTAAGTAATTCTAAGAAAGGTGAGAAACACACACAAGGCCGACCATTGCGCGCAATAGAAAATCACGGCTACTTCGTAAAGATCACGTGACCACAATGGGACAATGGTAACAATGGACAATGTCCCAATGAGACGACCGTTTTCCAATGTACCATTGGGGTAACGTGATGTTCCTTTGGTAGGCGTGACTTTGTATTGGGCGCAACAATTGGCCTCGTGTGAACGCTGTTTTACTGTTACTGCTATCTGTACAATTGAATTGTCACTATGAAATGTAAAACAGCAAACTACTGTTACACTGACCGACGTGATGTTTATAAGGCGTTGATACAATAACACTTCATTGTCAAGCAGGTTTAGCTTCTTACTTCAAAATGTAATCAATTTTATTTCTACTTATTAAGATGCTATATTCATTTTTAAAGCAGTTGAGTTTCCTTCAATTTAGAAATAGAAATTAGTTCTGTTTCTAATTTGTAATTGTAATTTTTTTCTTTACTTTATTTTTTCCTTTCTCATATACGTAATATAAAATAAAATAATCGTAAAAAAATATAAATAAATCGAACTCTCGAATTTTTTTACGAATCTTCACGTTTTAGACATTCTTGAGTTCGAAAAACACGTTTTTTGAAAACTTTCACCAGTTTGTGACAACGATAACTCGAAAACGCTTTGAGCTATACGTATTAAAATTGTTATTCTGTCTTAACACCAAATTTGTAGATTTTTTTCTTCAAATTTTGAGGCTGTTCGAATTTATATTATATATTAACTACAAAAAGAAGCGAGCAAAATTAATAATTTAACAAATATAGTTTATCATCTATAGTGTAGGCACCTAACAAATTTTGAGTCAAATCAAATGAAAGGTTGACCGTTTGTCGGTCTCTGCTTTCAAACATATATATAACGACGATTGCTTAAAAACGCAATAAGTTAGATAAATCAAATTTGATATGAAATTTTTTGACTACATGTATAACTTTTTAACAAATTTTTCGGTCGGGGAAACGCATATAAAATACTGGTTTGATTTTCGGATGTTAGTAAACGCATGTCAAGGTTTAATCGCCTAATAATTAGCCAAGGATCGCAAGACTTATTCAATAAAATTTCTAAGTTTGCTCCAAAAGCTGATATTTCGTAATTACTGTTCGCTAATGTTCATGTAAAGCCCCCTTTGGTATAATACTTTTATTACAGAGTGTGCGAGAAAGCTCTGGAGAAACTACTTCCATTAATTTCACAAAAATGCTTCAGAATTTTTTTAATATTCTGCATGTCCGAAATTTTGAATTTACTTTGGAATTTGAAAAATCGAATTACAATGGCCCTTTCAGATTACTGAGGTTCCATTGTAATAGCAGAGGTTTGCTTTTTGATGTCTAAAAATAGAATTAAACAGGTCGTTGGTGATTTTTTTGGCGAATACAAAACTTCCCTTTTGTAAATTTCAACATTACACATTGAAGCATAATGATTTCTTTTTATGTATTGCAACATAATAACTTATTGAATTCGATTCGTCATGAAGTTTCCGGGCTATGTCAAATGACAAAATTACCACACAATCATGCTTACATGAACTGTATCTTTTAAATTTTATTTTGGAATGCTTTGCAAATCTTGCCTTTGGAAAAACCGTAAAGGCCTTGTCACACTGCAAAGTACCGTCTATACTTTCGGGGACAATCTTCGATTTATACCCACAGGCAACCGGTAAAGCAAGATTTTCGTCATCGTGATCTTTTTTTAAACCAGTTTGAAAATCTACACAAGGGGTTCTCAAACTTTTAGACATTGCGACCCCCTTTATTGACTATTTTGGCAGCCCCCCCCCAAAGTTTTAACTCTGTCTAAACTTTAAACAGAGATTTTGAAAATTTTACACGTACTCGAGAGTTCGTAGAGTATGTGTCGGGTATTGGCCCCAAATACCTTGACACTTCATCTTTCTCCTTACTAGTATCATCTCATCTCGAAACTTTGAACAGTTTATAGATTACATTCCAGTTAAGGATATGAGTGAGGTTGTGTGGATAGTCATTCTGTTCAGTGAGCAAGCCGTAACAAAAGCTGAGCTAAGTGGCCTTCATCATGATCAACTGATATGGATTTTAAGTGATCAGTCAGCTAAAGTAACTTTTAACAAAGCTTATATCGACAAATTTTGAATACGTATTAAAAAGGAATACCCAGAACTGTCCACAACAGCATTAAAAACTTTGATGCCATTTTCCACACATTACAACTTTGAACAAAAATTCTCCATTATGATAAATTTAAAAACAAAATCAAGAAATCGGTTGAGACTGGAAAATGACATTGGTTTGTGTGTTACAAAGCTCATTCCACACATTAAAAATTGGTTAATTCCAAACAAGCTCATGTATCCCATTAACTAATAGAACACAAATCCAACTTGTATGTGTATTAAAAGCTTTATATGTATTCTGTTTTTATGAAAACTACAGCGATGAATTAATTTTCTTTAAACTTTTCTTCCATTTCTCACGACCCCCCTGTACACATCCCGCGACCCCCAGGGAAGTCGCAACCCACCTTTTGAGAACCCCTGATGTAGACAATAACAACGGAAAAATCGTTTGCAATAAAGAGCGGTAGATACATCATAACGTACACCGACTTTTTCAGATTTACCAGACAGCAAGTGTTCAAGTGACACCACTTTCTTTGTCGTTTGCCCACAAAAGTATAGACTGTATTTTACCGTGTGATAAGGCCTTACGCCATCATACAATTAGCGTTAGATGGCAGCTACATTTTTCGTGTGTCTATGGCATCATATGAACTGAATCCATTCATCTCTAGTAAGACGTGCCAGTAACTCAGTGCTAATTTCATTTCGGATTCCATTGTCCACTTTTAGAAAAGAAAAGAGTCATGGCATCAAGAAAATTTATAATAGATCAGTTAGCAGTCTATCAGCATCAAAATTAAATTTTCCTGTAGAAGGAAAATTTCATATTTTTATGACAAAGAAATCCACTTTAAATGAAATAAAGGATACAAGGAACATCCGATCTTCTGTTATTTGTTTTAAAATAAATTATTTTAGTAACTACAATTTGAAGCCATGATATTCCAAATTCTTCTGTATTTTATTTAAAATTTTCTTTGTTAGCAGGCGATAAACGGCAGACAACTAAACTCTCGCAAGAGGAAATATATTTTTTTTATGTCGCGAAATGCAAACGATTACTTTTACTTTCTCGCATACGAAACATAGTATTTGTCAATATATTCGAACTCGAGATTTGGATGAACCGCCATGTTTTAAATCTCCCTGTATTCGAAAAACACAAGTTTGGAAAATGTCTGTGACAGAGATAACTCAAAAATTCTTTGAATTAGATGGGTGAAATTTAGTATACAGGATTGAAAATAAATTACAAGATAGATTTTTTTAATTGAATTTTAAGTTGAGTAAAACCTTTTCTAAGGAAGCATATCTATCCGACTGTTCGATTATAAATTATCCCGATAATAACAAAATGAAGAGAGCTAGACAGATACAATTTGGTACAGATTTAACATCTTTAATACAGGAGCCTAACAAATTCTGAGCGAAATCTAACAAGGGATTGACCGTCTTTCGGTCTGCATTTTCTGAAGCATGCCTATGCTATAACTCAAAAACGCAATAATTTAAACAAATCAAAGGTGGTACATGATTTTGTGACTTTAAGTGTATTTAATGTTAAATTTTTGTTTCAATTGGTTGAGATGAACACGTATGAAACTCACATCTGATTTTTGGATACTATTGACCGTATGCCAGGTATTAATCGTCAAAACACCCACCAAGGATCAGCAAAAGTAGTGAATTCACGCCAAAGATTAATAATTTATCACTATCGCATACTAATTCCATAAAAGGCAGTTACCGGGATCTCATCTTTATCAGAGAATAGGAGAGTAAGTATTGGGGAGACAATTCTCGTTGTTTTTTAAGGTAATAGGATACTTGATTTTGTAAATAATTTAATCAACCTTCTTATGTTATCTGTATATTTTGCCTAAAAATTTCTGTTTATTTTACCAGTAAAAAGAATGTGATAATTTGGTACTTAAACAATTTTAAAATTAAATGTTAAGTGCTAGGAAACGTTGATGCAGCTCTTATTTTGCTTTAACCTATTATAACCGCTTTAACAGAAAAATGTCCAAGATAGCCGGCACATAGACACAGAATATTTAAGTAAATAAAAAAGGTAAGCGAATTAACGCAGCAGACGAAAGAAGCTGACAGCTGCTTACATTCAGAAAACGCGAGCTGCAGATATGAGCGAACTAACCACCTGTCAAATGAATTCCGTTTTTTTCCCCCTGTCAACACCAACACTTCCGGTCATAAGGGAACTAGAGTTGAGTCAAATTAATGAAAAGGCTCGACAGCATTTTGTCCCTGTTAAAAAAACACAAATAATATACATTTTATTAATTGAAAGATTGTTTTGTTTATGATGCAATTAAAAGGAACAAAAGAGTAGTAGCAAATAATTTGATTACAAGTTCATTATTATTGGAACATTTGGAAAGGTGTAATATGTGTAATAAAATCTAATAAATATATAATACAATTTGATTTTAAAATTATATTCTAATATTTTCTTAATATTTACATATTTTTTTGAAACTATTACAATTTATAAGAATGGGACTAAAGAAGAAAAAAGTGTTCTTTATACAAAGAAGAATTAACGAATAAAAATGAGTTATACATTACAAGATTGTAATAATGAAATTGAAAACGAGTTCAAAAATAGCAAACGATAATCTCATGACTCTTTGTTGTGACAGATTAATTAAAGTAAAACGCCATAAACAAATTAATAAGGCAACCTGAATGTGAAATCATTCCATGGAAACGTCAAATAGTTTGTAATATTTATTTTTACCTACAAAAAATATTGTAAGCATAAATATTATTTTCAGCCATTAGAAATCATGACATAATTGTAAAGATGGAACATTACTTAATACTTAAAATTATAATTTCATACAAGACTCTAAGTCCGTCAATAAATAATGTTTTCTTCTATTTGTCGCCATTAAATTAATTAATGATAATAATTTCTTTCTTTCTATTTCTATATTAGAAAACTTATTGCTGAAAATAAAAATCTGTGCTCCTGTGGTGTTCAAGGCCATATTGAAAGTTTATTATTTTTCTGAGGTGGCAGTGGTAACTCCTTAATAGGTACTTTTCCGTAAGTCAGGCGCAAGCGAAAAATCGCCAAATAAATTGGCGGAATTCTATATTATTTGGCGTTTTTTTACTTTCGCCCAGCTGACGGGAAAATACCCCCTAATAATACTTTTATTACGATGCATGAGAGAAAGTTCAGGAGGGATTAATACATTTAATTTTCAGCCAATTAATATTTGTATATGAAACGTGGAATCAATTTAAGAATATAAAAGTAGGGTACTTTTCCGTTAGCCGGGCGTCAACGAAAAGAAATTGAAAATTTTCGCTTTTTCTTTTCCATAGCATACGGTATCTGAAATCTTTCTGTTAAGATTAAGTCTCCAAAAATTTTTTGTTTGAGAACTAATTTTTGAATGAAAATGAATTTAAAATATTTGAAGTGATCTTTCGAATAAATAACTATGTAATTTGATTCAGAGTAATAGTTTAACAAAATTTTCAAAATTCCATATGTGCTTGGTTTATACAAAAAAAAATCGTAAAACGCACTTTTTATTACAATTTTTATAACGTTTACGTATTTGAAAATAAAACACCCGATGAGTAGCTCTTTTTACTAAGTAAATATTCTATTTAAAAAAAAACGCACAATTGGTAATATTTAGCAATATGTAAAGGTTTCAATGTATCAAGTCAATTCTCAAGATAAATCAAATTTCTGACAGAAATAAAGAAAAGAAAACTTTTATTGCGCTTTACCAGTGACACAGACTTTCCTTTCTGTCTTGCAAGGAGACTTGTTCTATTTTGGGACATATCGGAATCAATAAAAGAAGTTTTATGACATTTGAAACTTCCAAATGCCGCAGTTTCGAGAATTTTCGAATTCAAAGCCCGATTAACTCTGTTTTTGTTTTTGTTACAGAAAAAATGTCAAGAGATTGATGTATAATAATAAAGAAACCTCAAAAAGGAAGGAAGAAAAACATGAATATATATATATATATATA